>WYDI02001404.1:0-30114 GCA_009867235.2 Psittacus erithacus
ATTTAATATAACATAATATAACAAATATAATACTGTGAACATTACTAAAGTTATTTGGTTTTATTAAAACACAAATAAAAAATGTTGGTAAATGTTATATACCAATAAGAAGACAATGCTATTTAGTAAGTAAGTGTAGTACTACATTCCAGCCAGTTTACATAATTTTTCTGGCTATTTATCTTTTAACTGTGACATTTTTGTCGGGACTTGAATTAAAAGCTGATGTCTTCATGCGCTTATGGATTATCACACCACACCAATATATTATATGAAGCATCAGCTACATCAGCTACATCTAAGGCTGCAGATATTTCAGTACACATTGCATCAGATCCAGCCTGAAAATGTACCCTAATTTCCTTTTTGTATTACTTTTGACCTGCCAAGCTTTACAGACTGATGTTTCAAAATTTTAACTATTTTACTCTGTATTTCTACTCACAATGCAAGATTACTCTGGTTTGCTTATCATCTGGAAGAAGGAGAATGTTCATTCTTATTACATTTCTGGCAATTACAGGTATACCATACAGGCACTATATTTCATACAGTCCTAATTTATGATAACCAGCTTAATGTTTTTTTTCTTCTGTCTTGTTTCCAACCATTAAATCAAATCCAAATGTGCCTAATAGGAAACCTACCTTGCAGTACTGTGCAAACTGTTATTTCCATTAGTTCCTCACAATTTCTTAATTTCATCAGCCAGTAGGCTTTCTTTTTTTGCTCTATTTGTAGCCAGAAATGTATTTTGCAATGAAATCCCTCTTTTATTCAGCTACATATTGTGTAACTTCTGTCTGAGTAAACTTCTGACTTTCCTTTGTATCTGGAATATTTACAGTTAATTTCCACTCTTGAGATAGGAACCTTTCTTTTTCTCACTTGCCAATTGTAAAAACCTTTGTTCTGTTTCTAGACGTCTGAAATGAATTATTATTGCCCAAGGTCTTTTGTATTTCTTAGTTTTAATTGTTATGATTTAGGAACTTCTTCAACTTAAAAATTATTTAAACAAAAATCCTTAGTAAACAGCAAACCTCACAAAGTTTCTGTTCTGACACAACCTGTAAGGACAGTTATATGGCAAGAGCAGGCAAAAAATGTGGCTGTGGTCACACCAAGCATAGCGAAGCTGGCAAATTTATGTTCCAGGTAGACGTATGAGTGGAATGGGATGAAGATTTTTCACTGTTTTCATGCTCTAAAGCTTATCTAAAGCTTGTGCCTGAGTGTAGTCAAACACAGTTTGACTCACAGTCAGTGAGTCTAGATTCATGTTCAAATTCAGTCACCTCAGAAGTAGTCCATGAGAAGAGAAGCATTTATTATATGACAAGAGGCTCGCTGTTGCAGGCAGCTTAAGGTTTGACACCTCAAATTATTTGCCAGTGAAATTCATAATTTTGTAAAAGACAAAAAAATAAAAATACAGCGTGGAAGAACTTTATAAAAACACAGTCAGGGTTCAGTGACTGCCTGGGAAAACAACTCGGGTAAGAACCTTGACATTAGAGGAGGAAAATGTGCATTCAAGCACATTTTGCGTTTAGGTAATAATTCTGCTTCCACATCCTGTAATATTGAGGCTGCAGGGTTGGGACTTTTTTAAGTTTATCTATAACAAATTTTAAATATTCTACTCCAGGTTAGTTTTAAATTAAGAAAAAAGAAAAACAAAGACTCTTAGAGACTACAGACTTCTCAGGAAGGAGGCTAATAATACATAACCACACACCTGTGTTCTGTGCAGAGCCCTTATATTTAGAAAACACAAAACACTCTACATAAAATTTTCAGGTTTCAGTCTTAAATATATAATACAGAACACAGACTCTGAATCTGTAGTACTTTCAACGATGCAAGTCAATACTAAGCCTTTCCCCATTTTCTTTTACTTCTTTATTGTGCGATTACAAAAATCACTCTAAAAATACTGAGGATAAGCTGCTTTGATAATTCCTTTTTCAGTATTTGTGGAAAAGTGGAGGAGTAGGAAACAGGAAATTAATATTATTTTTTCTGGAATTGGTATTATTTGACCTTAGCTATTTTCCTGGTGTACTGAAAATCGATTCTCTTACTATAAATCTCATGTGTACATAAGCAGCCAGAATAGTTATTTCAACACAGCATATCAAATGCCTCAAATGTCCATAGAACTTAAGGACTGTATTTTCCAGTTAAGGATTTAAGAAGCAAAACTTAAGTAGGAAGTACCAAATGGAATTATTTTACATAGCATAGAAACCATTATGTAATACAGTCAGCCTGGCATTGCTCATGGCTCTTTGTAAGAGAGGAAGGTTATTTTATAAATATAGATAAAACTGTGCAGCACTTAGCCAGTAACTCATGACAGAGAGGTAACATGCTATCATAATACAGTGGGAGTTGCATGACACAAAGAAAAGATGAGAAATACCACTTTCTAGAGTTGCAGCCCCTTATTGCCATTATAAAACATCTTTATTGGAAGAGAAACTGCAATATTTTGGCAAAAAGAGGAGATGAAGTACAAGGGCAAGTGCATTTTTTCTTGTAGAACATTCAGATTTACAACTGATCAATATCTTCATGCATGTAGCCTGCTGTGCTCCTGGTCCTCAAGAAGACAGCTGTTTGAGGGTATCCTGTTTGATACACAGGGCAATAATGGAGTGACATTTTTTATCTCCGAACAGAGCAAGGGTTTTAAATAAGAAAATACTTCAGAGCACAACAAGCACTGTAGTTCTCATCCCGGCTATCCCTTCCATTGAAAGAATTTTGGTTTACTAGTGTTTAGACAGGAAAGATAATTTTACTGTCTGTCACATTTCATTTCAGATAATGTAAACTGCTGAAATAGACTGTAGGACTTGAACTCCCATCAACTTTAAAGGGAGAGGGATTAGGCCCAAGCTGTTATTCTTTTGTTTGTTGAGCAGGAAAGCTAAAAATTCATGCCTGGCAATGTTCTTTAGAAATAACATATGCTTTCACTTCTAAGATCTTTAGCTATTAAGTGACTCAAGGCAACTATACTCTTGCTCCCATCTCCACTAAAGCCCACGACAAAAATCAGTTTTATAATGTGAACTTGAGAACAGCATATGAATTCATTCAAGACCAGCCTCAGGGAACAGCACTGAAGTATACTGGCTTTTCACTTTTAACAAGTGCACCTGAATGAATGCTAGCTTAAATATTTTCAACTCTGTCAATGGATGGTGGATTATTTTGATAATTCCTACCCTTTTTTCCTTTGTAGAAGGCTCTGTGTTCAGATGACAGAGCACACAGATTGCCTGAGAGTGAGTGCGGTGAGACAGGTTTGAAAAAAATAAATAAAAATGCATGCTGTTGGAAGGTGGCTTTTTATATTTTCTATGCACTTTCACACTGTATTGCTTATTGTTTGGGGCTAATTTGCCTTTCTGAGTTCTGTAGCCCAATCAGCCCATGTAAGTTAAAGACAGACCTGGTGTCAACACTAGCATAGGCTCTAAAGAACACTTCCAAACACAGAGAGGTTTTTAGAAGTTTAGGTCAACCAATGCAATGCCCATGATTTTAACAATTAACTATATCAAAGTAAAAAAAAAACAAACCAAAACAAAACCAAACCACAAAACCAACAAACAACAAGATTCAAAAAAAGCCATTGAGCTGTGATCTAGAATTATTGTCACAAAAACCTCAGTACTGAGCTTCTCAGCTCTGTACTTTAAATTATTAAGAGAATCTGTATTAGCGAATCAATTTTGACAGCAACAAGCTGCGCCCTCAATTTTGCTCAAAAATAATGAAGGCATGCCATTACACCATCAGGAACTGGCACATTCTCAATTTTCATTAAAAAAACAGTATATCACAAAACCTCTATTTCTGCAAAATCATAGAGATTTTTTTTTTTTTCATCAAGCTTTCTAAACTGAAAGAATCCGGAAAACAACAAACTGTTGAGAAAACAACCTTTATTGACTTGAGCAGAAACACCTGCAGCTTGACACATATAATTTAAAACAACTTATGTGAGGATTTATGTAGGTCATTGCTGGTTATGTAGGTGTGTGGGGGAGATACTGGCCTTGATACAAATGATAAGCATATCTCACAGTTTTATTCATACATTGTTCAGCTGACCCATAGAATGGTAAAAAAAACCCCAAACCTAAATGTATAGGCGCATAGTTAAAAGGGCCTGAGAAAATGTGCAAAACCCCAGGTGCTACATATTTAGGTTACCGTGCCATCTACTTAGGTTTCTATGATCTCTCTAAGTATGGGCAAGTTGTAGGTGTGCGTAGGCTGCAGTCTTCGTAAATCACGGGTATGACTCCAAGCCTCCTCACAGACTTGGTGTGAACCAGCATTCAGCACTCTGAGATGTATAATCTCAGGAAGCAAGTGCTTAATTCTCTAAAAAACTCTTGTTACCACATACAAATGGTAGGATAAATGCATTCTACCGCAGATGCAAGATAATACCCATAGCGTGCAGTCAGTAGAGACAATATATATAGAAAGCAATGTGGGATGAGTGATAAGGTGGAGATGCATTAATTTAGTGTAACGTTCAAGACAAGGTGGTGTGCCATCTTCCCTTTACCGCTGAGGAAATTCAAAAACCACTGTCTATTATCCTTTCTATCTGTATCATGAGACAAATACTTGACAAAGGCTCTTTTTTTAGAAACGTCTCATACTACATACTGAATGCATACACACTCCTCTCACAGACACATGCTCCATCTTGCATTAATCAGAATTTATGCATTTATACTCATTTCCACCAGCTGACCTGGTGGTAGATTTCCTTTTACCAAGCTGTGGTATTCTCACATTCAGAACATATCTTCTGTGTACAGAATTTTCTTTCAGTTCCCAGATAGTTCATGTGGAGCCCCAGGTACTGATCAGCAGGCAAAGAGCTCAAATATTCATTCTTGGATAAACCGGCTAATGTAGATTTTTCTTCTTTCATTAATATTGTTACTACTGTTATGTACTATGAGCCAAATACAGAAGATATTACTTCCTTTTAAGTTCTTCTTTTGGAAGATGATAGAGGAAGAGAGTTAATACTTCTGAAGTTGAGAGTACATGGATTTTTACTAAAGAGTTTGGGAACATAAAACAGGTTTACGCAGATATGTATTGAAAATTACTTTATTTGTATTTTTATGTGTGATTTATAAAAGGACAATCTTTTATTATATTGGATTTGATTTTGCTTCATTTAAAACAACTCTGTGTAACCTGTATAAAAACACTGACTATACTAAATCCAAAAGCCCTTATCTCTTATTCTTTGTTTAGAAACACTCTGTATGGCAGTCGACAGATTCAAAACAAATATAGTACCTTATAATAAGTTACAAATGAGAGGTCATTATTTTTTTTCTGAAGGGAAAAATAAGCTCTAAAAAGACAAATTGATTCATGGTCAAGAATATTTTTCTCCTCAATTCTTGTAACAATGAAATAATGAATCTGAAGCCTTTTTTTAAAAAGTGAGAAGGACAAAAATATAATAAATACAGTGACTACAGAACTTTCTCATAGGACTCATCATAATGGCATAATGGTTATCAGCTGAAAATGTCAGATGGGATCTTTAAATGGCAATTGGTTCATGAAAACAGATGTCAGCAAAGAACTAACAGATCAGTCCTTAAATGCTACTAGACTGACCTTATTAGTGGCCTTAAACTGCAGTGATTTCATAGTCAGCGCTCCAATGTAGTGATACCTAATAAAAAAATGCTCTGCAGAAATAAAGTTGCAGTAGTTCAGACTAATGTGAAAAAGTACTGAGCAAGAGAAAAAGCACAGATACTTCATGCATGGAGCATTTCAGTAAGTAAACTTAGGAATCATGATGGGATTTATTGCTCTTTCAGGTTCATCTTGAATAAGTAATGATGTAGCTTTGTGTTACTGCATCATGTAGCAGGAGGCTCTTCATGCAGAGACTATAGCCAAG
Source organism: Psittacus erithacus (assembly GCA_009867235.2). Classification (NCBI taxonomy): domain Eukaryota; kingdom Metazoa; phylum Chordata; class Aves; order Psittaciformes; family Psittacidae; genus Psittacus; species Psittacus erithacus. Next base: position 5,975 of record WYDI02001404.1, read on the forward strand.
AATTATATTACAATGGACATCGGTACAGATATGGACAAACTTTTGCTGGATAAACTAGATCATATGTATCTGCAGTATGTTGTCAAAGATGCTACATCATTCTTAGTGTTGACCCTCATACAGGGTACACAGATACAGTTCCAAAGTTAGTTAGTACCTGTGGATTCAGCTAGAGGCTGACACCACACACAGTAGGCACATGCAAGTCTAAGACACATTTTGCAAACAAATTTTCTGCTGGGAATAGATTTCAACTGTAAGAATGAAGTCAGTTCTTGCAAACTTAAGCTGTTTTTAAAACTCCTGTCTTTAAACATCCTTTTCACATGATTTTCTTAGTGTTTACAATATTTCACGTTAATTTTATATTTACATTTTTAAAGTTTTGATTAAAAATTATGAGGAATATGAAAGTGGAGTTGTTCTCCAAGTCAGAATGTTTTTTTCTGGGCTATCTGAATATTAATTTATTCTGGCTAATACTGGCTGCTAAATCAGAAAACAGATATGGACAGACACTAAAGGGAAATACTTAGAATCTACTGTCAGCCTGTCAAGTATATATTGCTCACATATTTATTCATAATAAAAATAAATATGCAATATCCCAAACAGAAACACAAAAAATATTTGTCAACACTCTAATTCTAATACCAGAGAAATAATTTTTGTAGTATTTGAGTTTATTCCATGAGTTTGGGTTTTCAAGGGCAGATTAAAGATACAATAAAAAAGCAACATTTTGGAAGTTTTCTACTAGTTCCTAGTTTGGTCACATAATGCAAGACAGATTTCCAAGTCTTCTATGCACATTGCAAGAACATTTTTAATCACTATTGCTTCTGCTTCAAGTACCCAAAAAGATTGTGTGCAACTGAGATATTATTGGTGTGTCCAGAGCCTCCACTGTTTTGGCTGACTAGATCAAATGGCTTAATAAAAGGCTAGATTCTCTCAGCTGGCCTTGCCACTTTCATAAAGTTTCCGTCATTTTGTCCTTCCAGAAAATCAGTAAGACTTAGACAAGGATTAGTACTAGATATAGAAAAAAAAAATTCCTTTTTTTAACAAAATCAACACTGTAAAGAAAGTGAATGATCACAACTATAATAAATCATACGCTTCTACAGCAATGTGCAATACAAAATCCCCATGGTATTTCAGAAACTACAGTGAAATAATCTGCAAGGAGTCCAACATCACAGAGAATTAGGAAGTTATACCTCTCCCGTTATACGAATGATCAGTTAGATCTTATCAGGAAAAAATATAATATCCTAGCACATCCTGATAATGCAGTATTAGGACTTAATATTAAAGGAGCATTTGTACTGTTATTATGGGAAGAATAAGGCAGTGTAGGTGCCTGATAGCAAACAGAAAGGGAAGTGTTTGCCGACCCGTATTTTGACGTACAGACATGTTCTCTTCTGCCAGAGATCTCAGACCATGTTTCATTCCCACACACACTTTCCTTGGTCTGTGTAAATCACTGGATGGAAGTGCTATTGGAGGTGAACATGATCCTTTGTTCTCAGAGCTCTTAGGTAATATATAAAGGACTAAGAAAGCTCTTTGCTACAGGTTCAGGAAAACAGCTGTCATTTTTTTTTGCTATCTAAGCAAGTGACAATTTCCACGTATATTAAGAAAGAAAGGATTGTCTTATGTCAAAGGTGTAAGTAGTTTTGCTTAAATGTTTATGGTGTCTCAAGACTTAGTAATATATTTCTCTGTTTTCTGCATACTGGCAAGTGAAATACAAGAGGCTTTAGCACTGTTTTGAAAACTCTCATATGCCTGTTTATTCTACTGTAAGGAAACAAGAAAGGGAGTAAAGGGTGACACTGCAGAAACTTGATCATCTTTTGTTCTTTATTCCTTGACACATTTTGCTGGAGTATAATAATGTTCTCAAAAGCAGACTTTGATTTTCAAGTACATTTGAAAATACATATTAATGAAAATTAAGGGTGAAAACAAAGAGCACAGAGCTCATCCATTTCTAAATCAAAATTCACTGACAGTGTTACTGAAATAGATAAGATCATCCTTTTTAACTAGGGTTAATTTGGTAGGAAAAAAATATAATGAAATAGTTAAACACCAAATGAAAGGGTCAGCTGCTTGCAAGATTAAACACCAGCTGATTTTTATTTTTCTCCTGAGCCTCCACAACAGAACTTTACAGCAATGCTTTAGAATTAGGTGTCTTTAAAACTCTGGGCCAAATTCACCTCACATGTAACCCCACTGACTTAGTGAGGCTGTACCAGGAATAAATTTGGCCCAAAGGGTTTTTTAATATGACCTGAAGAGCCAACTACAAATAATAGAGTGCCACTTAGTGGCAAGGAAAAAAGTTTTCAACATGTGAGATATAAAGACATTCAGGCATACAGATGATTTTTCTGGTGCTGTTTGTATTCGAAATTTTGATACAATCTTATCTGATAGCTTACAGTTACATTAAGCTCATTATTGCCACAATATTATATGCATCTTTTCATATAAAAATACAAAAATATCTGCAAAGAGGGAATGAAAGCGAACTCTTGTAATTAATGTAGCATTAAGAACACTCCCTTCACATTATATCTTCAAATTATAGCCATTTTCTAAAAAGGTTAGAATGCCTGTAAAAAGCATAAATATCTTACAGCTATTTGTATTTCTTATTCTTGAGTAATGTGTCACCTTCTTGAAAAATCGTCCTTCAAAAAGGTCTACTGTATTTCTTTTGTTTAAGAACCTATAGAATTGCAGTTATGGGGAGAAACACCTATACTTAGTAGCATTTTAAATGATGATATGTAACTCATTATCCAGTGTAATAATGTTCTATTTCCAAGAGAGAATGAGGTAAAGACAAGATAGTATTTCAATAGAAAAAATAAAAACTAAGTCCAGATGATCCACAATAGATCACGTGGTCCATTAACCAGTTGCAAAGACGATCCTTATATTTCTACAAGAAGAACTGCTGCAAAGGACTGTACATTTTGACAATATATGTAATGCCAAAGATGAAATGTATCGACACCAATAATGAAAATAAAAACCCTATGTGTACAATGGGAGAAAAACTGGTTTCTGTCTTCAGAATATGACAGAGCCAAGTATGACTTTTTGTGACTGATACTTACTTGGTTGTTTATAAGCACTTTTTAATCCACTAAGGCTCCTTATCTCTGATTAGGTTAAAAAGTCCTTTGGCAATCATTTAGCTGACATTCATGATTTAATCCTTTCTTTTATACTACCACTGAAACTTGCTATAAGAGGACTTTAGTAATAATTCTGAAATTATATTGTTGGCAAGATTTGTACTTTGGGTACACAATTTATATATACATCTTTGAACATTTAAAGTGAAAAGACAAGTGACAATTGCCTATCAGAGGTGGATAATACATTAACATTATCCTGTAAAAAGAGTTTTGTAGTATTAAGGAAGATTGTATCTAGTAACTTTCATGTTCATATATATCCAGTACTTCTAAATCCAAAGCGTATAATGGAGCACAATGTGCTGGATTGTTTGACCTGAGCAATAAAAATTCTCTGTCACCTACAGTAAAGCTTGTTTTTCTATTTACTTAATGAGTGAAAATAATAGTTTAGAAACACTGAGCTACAGTTAGTAATAATCAATAAATTGTAAACTATAATTTTAACTAAAATAATTTTGACATTTTCTTGACCTGATTAATCTATAAAGTATTAAGGGAATTCATTATAGTATTATAACACTATCATGTTAGATTAAATCAAAGATGATTCACTAGTAAAACACATTAGGACACAGCTCCTTTAATATTTTACTTCAAACCAGGAATAGACTTTTGAAGCACATGTCCTGATTGTCCCCAATTTACCAAAAATCAGACTACTATAGAATAATTAATATTTGGAGGTCTTCTAGTTCAATGCCCTGCTAGGAGCAGGTCCATTTAGATCAGGTTGGCATAAGTTTAGTCAGGCTAAGTTTTAAAAATCTCAAAAAAATTGAGATCCCACAACCTTTTTGGGAAACCTGACCCAGTGATTGGCCACCTTCGTGGTCAGAAAAAGTTTCTGGGTTTATTGAGTTGGAATTTCCAGCTTTCTGACTCCTAACTGTTGTCTTTTATCCCAGCACTGTGTGAAAGAGACTGGTTCTGTGTTTTCTACAACAGTGAGCAATTTTCCAGTGTCAACAAGTCTTCTGACTTAGCATTATGACACAAGGCATACTGATTGATTTGAATTGATTTCTAATTATTCAACTGTATGCAATACATCTATATCGCCTTAAGACAAGTATGCTTCAATTTAAAGAAAGCCTATTCTAAATGATTTACAAACAGCAGTACTATGAAAACAAGATAAAAAGTTTTAAAAGTCTGCATTGGTCTGACTGAAATTATGCACATCTGTGCCATTTGAAACATGTCATATCTTAGGGTAAAGTATGGGGAACTGTGGGCTGTGATACGGACAAAAGATTTCCTTCTATTGGTGTTAAGTACATGTGTGTTTTAAAGCAGTATTAATCTCAGCGTATCCCAGTGTTTCTTTCAAGTGAATAGGAAGTAATATCACATGAAAACTGTTCAAAGTAGCTAGACATATATACGCAGGATTAGTAGTTAAAATGGTCCCTTGGATCTGGAGTTCATGGAAATCAGACCTTTAAACTCTACCTTCAACTAAACTGAACCACTTAAGTTTTGTCCTTTATATCTCCCAAACACACTGCAAAATTCTGACAAATGTTGCAGAATAATATCCATTACTTAATTCCTTAATTGAGACTTTCAGATGACACTGTTTCCAACTCAGAAAAGATTCTGAGGCTTAAGAACACCTCAGAAAACTCTGATACCATGAATTCTAATAAGTTTTTTACAGCAGTACCCTCAAAATGCAGGCTACAATTAGACGTAGAGGCAACACTATTTTTAAAGTCTTGCCCTGTTGCCTAAATATATAATCACTCTTTCAAATCTTGAGATAGTGAACATGAAATACTGATAAACAGAGATGTTGTACTACACCTTAGTCAGAAAACCTGACTCATGCATACTCTAATTTGAAGGGTCTCTTTGTCTGGAGACACTGGTAAATTACATAGAAAAAAAGTAAGATATTTTATTCTCCTTTCAGTAAACAGAACATGTAATTTTACCAGCATAATTGCAGAGAAGATAAACAGGTGTCATGGTACCAGGCCAGGCCATCTGAAATATCTTTAAATACTAACCAAAGCAAAGCAAAGACAAGATCAACGATTAACTTTCAAGTTACAATTATAAACACAAAATGAGTTCTTAATTTTGTAGTTTCCAGGTCTGCATACAGCATTAGCCATTTTCCAGTACATTTCCATTAGTAATGTCTTTGCTGATTAGTTTTTTCTAAATTAGCATGTTTATCCATTAGCATATCAATATTGCTGCCAACCATCCTCTTAATTTTTAGTTTTCTTGTTGCAACAAAAAAATTGCCAATAAAAGCAAGCTTTACTTGAAGCCTTAATTAAGCCTAGCACAATTCTTTTTTCTTTCTTTCTTAAGCTTTTTTAGTAATACTGTGTAATATTTACTCAGATTATAGATTTGCTTTTCTCAATAACATCACTCACTTGAATAATCAAAAACTTAATATTTTGGTTTGGCATCAACACATGGTATTTTGCATAGTTTGGAGATATTCTAATGAAAGCCTTCCTTAAAAATCAGAAAGTCAATGTCATTACAGTCAAAATAGTTTTACATCATTTCTGAAGTTCATCTTAAGAGGCAGTAACAGGTAAAGAAGAGGCTGTTACATATAAACACAGCAAGACTTGTTCTTGTCTCCTTTACATTGACTCACAATACGGTAATAATGTGGGATACCACATTAACCTGCAGAGATGTTTTTCATCAACATCTTGCATGTGAGAGAAGGGCCAAAAGATTCTTTTTGTTCATATGCCTCTATTTTGTATCATACATAATTCTTTTCTTCTCTTTGATATGTTCAATTATATTAATTTAAAATCAGTCACAGAAGAATACCTAACTATGTTTAACAGAAGTGTACAGAGAGCTGACTTGAACATACAGCAATGCCAGCTTCTACTGTCAACACTGCTATTCAGGACAGATACTCTTGTCTGACATAATTAAATCTTGATAGTAATTATTTCTGCTGATTCCTGGTAGACTGCTGTTAAAGATATGCTTATCCATTTTCAAACACACTATCTTATTAAACTAAATGCATGTCAGTAATTAAAAAGCTCCATTTTTTTAAAGTTGGGATTTTCAAAAAGTCTTTTAAAAATGAGAAGATAAAGCTTTCCCTAAAAGGATCCCCTGTGTTTCAAAACAAGAAGAGCTCAGACAGTGCCTGAATCACCTGATGAGAAAGAGAGAAGGCATGTTTGTGTGTGCACAGTAAAAGCTGTTGAGAAGGTTTTGGTTTATAACTGAGTAGGTCAACTTATATTAAAGTTATATGCAAATGTTTATTCTTGCTGTTCATTGCCATCTTCAACCAAGAAGTTCCTTTGAGCCATCTTATTAATATACTTCATACAAAATAGGTATTTCCTATTTCATTTTGCAGTTTGGCAGTGGAGTGGGGAGACTTCAGATAATGGTCATGCTGAATCATTAATATTTCTTTTTAACTCATAAAGCTAATAAATATGACAAAAAAAAAAAAGGAGTAAAGTTCAGAACAAACACAGAAGCCAAGAACATTCTGAGTTATTTCTGTGACTCCTAAATTGGATGAGAAAAGTAAGATCAGATATGCCTCCAATGTCTGAATATTAATATGAAAGATTACTTTTAAACTTTCCCAATATTCATATCTAAAAACATAAAATATTTTTACAATACAAGCATATTTACCATGAGTAAATGTTTAAACAAAAGAACTAGAAGTCTTAATGAAGCACCCACAGGAAAATGTTTAAACTTTGCCCTTAAGTTTACTTTGTTCACTAATAGGCTGTTTCTAGTACTGAGCAGGAAGGATAGGTTCAATGTGTTAATAAGAAAAAAGTAATACTATTTAATTAATTCTGGCTGAACACACATGGTTTAATATACTTGGCAATATCATTCTATCACATGATATGATAATTTAATGGAACTTTTTTATTTAAATTGCTGTCAAGTTTATGAAATTATAAAGCAAATAGGCCATGCACTTGGGTGTAATTGACTGTATAAATGTGTTTTATACTATACTGTTGGCAAATTAGCCAATTCCTGTCACAGAATCAATTACTATCTAGCTGTATTCTGCAAACACAATAGCAGAAATACAGCATTTATAGAAAAAAAACACCACAATTGTTAATCTTACATTGTGCGTCTTAAAGTCAGGCAACAAACATTCATGTGCTGTATAATCATCTTACAATAATGCTGCTGCCAAATGAGTGCACATTCCTTGTTCTTGAAGGAATTCCTTAACTGGAGGTGGTGGTTTTGTTTTTATTTGTCTTTTCCTCTTCAGAGCAATGAAGTGAGTAATACGTATGTCAGTGACTCAAAAGATATAAGGCTTGACTGCATTACTGAAATTTCCAAAGAGACTTTAAGGGACTCGCACACTCAGTTTCTTTTCATATTCCATCCACTTTAAGCCCCACCTAATAACAACTTTGATAATCTGAATACTGCAGCTAAAATTACATGTATTCTTCATGCTTTTAATGCATGCCGCTTTTAAAGAGATAAGTAGGGGATTCTGAATGAACTGGACATTTAAAATTTTCCTTTCTAGTTCTCATAATAATACAATTGAAATGTTTTTGTTTGTTGGTTGTTTTTTTTTTATGCATCTCCCTACAACTAGGCTGTATGCAAATTATAAGCAGCTTTTAACAATACTTCTTGATGATGTAAAAGTAGAAATGAAGATGAACCTGCTACATTAAGGAACTCAAAACCTTCTTTTCTTGAAGACTATCTCAAAAGCACAGTGATTCTGAGCAAAGAAGAGTTCAGAAATCTGGACTGCCATGTCATCACCATTGCTGCCTGTTTCTACATCCCAGCAATGCAAGAACTGGAATCATATAATATAGACTATATGAACTGAGCAGCTACTGAGCAGCTACAAACAGTTTCACAAGGCAGATGTAACGGTACTTCTGTTCACTGGAAAGAAACTGAATACAAACTGGTAGGCAGATGGTATAGTTTTACTTATGAATGTTTCCATGTACCCATATGTGGGTTTTTATACTATGATCTGAACTGTAGCTACAAAGTGAAGGATGTTCACTGTCATCCAGGTGCACAGAACTGTAGTTCATGTAAACATCCTTCAACTAGTTCATGTACCAAAACAATTCAGGTATTATAGCAGACTGCAAAAACCCACCAGAACACTGACAGGTTCTTGGCAGCTGAAGCCCGCACTGCTGTGACTTCAAGACTATGGAGACCCAAGCTACATGATTTAAAGCTTTCTCAGGGATGCCTGTTCATACCTGTGAACAGATGCATTGTAGATATCCCCAGCACTCTTAATGACATGCAGAAAGCAAGTTGTTTAGAGCTTTGAAAGGCTCTGCAATTCTTTCAGCGTATCTTTACAGCACTTATGTGGGAAAATACCACCATCCAGCTGAGAGTCATCAGAAATATTCTGTTGTTCTACGGCTCCAAACTCAGCACTCTCAGTCTCAGCTCCATTATTTACCTAGACATTATTCTTTCTATGGAACTAAATTACTGATACCAATTTGAAAACAAATCTGCCAAAAGGGAAGATATCAGCCATGTGCTTCTGTCTTAGAATCAGTCCCACTGAGGACACTTGTGAATATATTGTATATATTTCTTATGAAAATGAACCATGATCCAGCTAGTAGTTTTCTCAGAATTTCCTGCAATTTGTATAATTTGTAAGCAAGGTATTCATCTACAAGTGTCCACTCCTGCATTCCTCATGCTAAACGTTTAGATCAAGAACTTTCCTTTCTTAAAGTTCTTTTGATTGTGATGATCCCATTCAAACGATGCTGGATTTTAAGTTCCAGGCTCTTATCTGAACTCAGATCTGAAGTTTGGACACAGTGTTTTGTTCTGGACCTTACAAGCCCATAAACATAAAGCTACAAGTCTGAGGCAAAATTCTGTCCAGAGGTTCTCAAACAACATCTATGAAAAAGTAGGGTTTGCTTTATTGAAAAAAACTTTAGAAAAAAAGGATGAGGTAAGTGAATCAAAAAGAGTAGGGAAAAAAGTGGCAGGTTTCTGTCAAAATCAAAATTTAGCAGAACAGAATTTATTCTCAGTCTTGCTTTGCGTCCTGACTCTTTTTAGTTCCCTCTTATTCCTCCTGCAAAAATTTATCATCTCTATTTTATTCAACTTTAGTCCACTTGTTGATGAGGTAATTTTGAACTCTCATGCCTGAAAATATAACTCTATGTAAAAGCAGAAAAATATCTCGTTTTCGGGACCAGAAGCCATTAGTCATACTAAATGTACAACTGAAGTTTTAGAAAAAGCTGTGCCACACAATTACTGAAATGTAGACCTTTGGCTTGTGATTTTTTCTATACTAGGAATCTTGGGTATAATGGCAGTATCCTGGACTGTAAGTTTTAAATTACAGTATGGTTGGGACGTCTTGCAGGATAACTTGAAACAGGGTTAAAAAAACATTCTGTGATAGTATTGTCGGGAAATATTAATGAGCGAGATCAGGGCACAGTAGATGCATGCAAATGTATTACCTATGCTTCAGGTTTTTCTTCTGGGACACAGAAATGAGGTTTGTTTCAAGGAATGGGTGTATAAAAAAAATCTTACTTTCCAGCGCCACAGAGCAAGTTGAACTAGTTTAAACACATACATCCCCTGTGAGAAAAAAAACAACCAAGAAAAACAACCACCCCAAAATCACACACAAAAGTAAGCCCCACAGTTGTCAATGTTTCAAGTAGATAGAAAACAGCGAAGAAATTAACGTAAGGACTCAATGGCAATTACAGAACTTGCACCAGAAATGTTTCAAAGAAAATAAATAAATGCAAAGAGAAGATCAGCAACTTCTTCAGAACATGTGTGAGCTGTTTATAATGGCATATAATGCTGCCTCATTAACCAAGTGCTAGTCAGTATCTGGGGTTGTGTAGGTTTGTGTCCTCTAGCAGGAGAAATTGGTAAGTCAGGTGTATTCATAAGAGCAGTCTTGCTTGTTTCTAAAATCATAGTAATAAAAGCTCATTTCACTTAGTGGAGTGGGAAAAAAATACACAATAGAGCATATTCTTGTGCACCACATGTAATTCTGCTTCGACAGCAACTTCGCTGTTTTGAAGTAGCTCCCTGTGCTTCATTCCAAGGCTGTTCAGAGAATTCAGAGATGGAAAGATTGAGGCACATACAGCCACTCTCTGTAACACTTTATTTAGTAGGTTGTATAGCCCAATATGAAAAGCAATGAGACTATTATTTCTATAATTTATTAACTGCATTACCCCAGACATAGTCCTAAGCAAGGGCTTTGGTCATGATCACTTACATACCTGTTTGTCTATAGCTACTTTTCTCTTGAAGGACAAAAATCAAAGTACAGCATGTGATGATAATCCAGAAGAAGGTTTGTAAGATTTATTCATGCAGTGAATTAGGATTTTACACTTCATAAAATATTTTCATAACTCTTGGTTTCATGTAGATAATGATAGTCTTCTATGAAAAGGTATCCCACTTAATGGATGAGGGAAAGGCTGTAGATGTTGCCTACATACAATTTAGTAAAGCCTTTGACACAATTTCCCATAGCATTTTCCTGGAGTAACCTGCTGCTCATGGCTTGAATGGTATACGCTTCATTGGGTAAATAACTGGTTGAATGGCTGAGCCCAAAGAATGGTGGTGAATGCAGTTAAATCCATTTGGCAGCTGGTCACAAGTGGTGTTCCCCAGGGCTCAGTAGTGGAGGCAGTTCTGATTAATATCTTTATTGAAGACCTGGATGAGGAAATCACGTGCACTCTCAGAAAGTTTGCAGGTGACACCAAGTTGGGTGGGAGTGTTGATCTGCTTGAGGGCAAGAAGGTTCTACAGAGGGATCTGGACAGGCTGGATTGATAGGCTAAGGCTAATTGTATGAGGTTCAACAAGGCAAAGTGCTGGGTCCTGCACTTGGGTCACAGCAATCCCATGCAATGCTAAAGGCCTGGGGAAGAGTGTATGGAAAGCTGACTGGTGGGAAAGGACCTGGGAGCACTGGTCAACAGCTGGCTGAATATGAGCCAGCTTGTGCCCAGGTGGCCAAGAATCCTGGTGTGTATCAGAAATAGTGTGGCCTGTAGGACTAGGGAACTGATCATCCCTCTGTACTAGGCACTGGGCAGGCTTCACCTCAAATACTGTGTTTGGGTTTGGTCCCGTCACTACAAGAAAGATACTGAGGTGCTGGACTGTGTCCAAAAAAGATCAACAAAGCTTGCATAAGGTCTACAGAAACAAGCCCTATGGTGAGTGGCTGAGGCCTGGAGAGAAAGAGTCTCAGGCAAGATCCTATTGCTTTCTACAACTACCTGAAAGAAGATTGTAGCAAGGTAAGAGTTGGTCTCTTCTCCAAAGTAACAAGTGATAAACCAAGAGGAAACAGCCTCAAGCTGCACCAAGGGAGATTTAGATTAGATGTTAGGAAAAATTTCTTAACTGAAAGAGCTGTCAAGCATTGGAACTCACTGCCCAGGGAAGTGGTAGCGTCACCATGCCTGGAGGTATTCAAAAGATGTAAAGATGCGACACTTAAGGATGTGGTTTAGTGGTGGACTTGGCAGTTCCAGGTTAATGGTTGGACTTGATGATCTTAAAGGTCTTTTCAGCAAGAATATGGTGAAAATTTAAAAAACTAAGGGAACGTAGGTAATTTTACGGTAATACAGTGCATATTTAAAAGATTTCTACCAAGACTGAAATGTTTTCTCATAGAGATATAAAGAGTTGTCTTCCTTTAAAGCTGGAAAAGAAAAAAAACCTAACACAATGTGATCATGCTATACATGTGAGTGTTCAAGTTCAAATAGTTCATGCCATGTTTATGTTTCAATGATAAAGCAATCATCTATGAAATTCAGCTTTACTTTTTCTTGTCTTTGAATGAACAGGAGAGTTATAAATAAAATGCTGTTCAAGGAGGTATATAAATAAATCGGAATAATTAGGTGTCATAATTAAGGTGCCCATTGCTGTTCCAGACACATTTACATAATTGTCAGAGTTAAAATGAAAATAATTGTTTGTCAGAATTGCTTCTGTTAAAGCCGATAGTTCCTTACTTTGTACAGTTTACTCTAAGTATTTGTTTAGAAAATATTTTAAACTCTTAGCATAAAATGACTACACACAAACCAAAAACTTCACGAGCAAACCAGAGAACAAAATTTACCTCCTTGGAATTCAGATAAAATATCTTGCCTGGTATCTTGTAATACATCTTTTGCATAGTGGCCATGCTCTGTGTGCTTTTAGGGTCCTGTATAAGATTTTTTATATGATATACAAGTAACTGCTTTGCAAATCATAAAGGCTTAAAAGCTTCTTGTTTTATAAGAAATTACAATTACAGAAAAAGCCCTTTGGACTTGTTTATTATTGTGTTTTTATTTTCCCACAATTTGTTTTTATGAGTTGAATTGCAATCTCACAGACATGAGAGCACACTTATGCAAGTATCAGGAAGCAAAGAACTGAGTCTTGTGTCAGTTCATGTAATGTAGCATTTAGACTACTGCCTTAGGGAAACAACTCAAATTTAGGCTTAACTAGTATGTGACAATGTGTATTGTGAATACTTGTAGTTCTGTTTTATTGAATAAAAGACTAATTAGATATGTTAAGTATAAATGTTTTTATCTAAAGAAGGAATGTCTTAGCAAAATTATTTTATTTATAGCAAAATCATTTTGTATTAGAATAAAGCGGTATTCAAATACAGCTGCAATAATCTATGATATTGGCACGTGTTTAGGAAGAATAGATTTTATAAACCCTCTATGATCCTTTAAAAACAATGGAAGAAATTATTCATATACTTGCTATGACTTATTCTCCTTAATGCTCCTCCTTTTCTCTATTCTTATCTCTCAAAATTTCTCTTTTTTTCAAATTAAAAAACAAAATTCTCCAGGACATGTAATGTCCAGAAGTAATGTCATGTTGTGTATTTAAAAAAGTAGTGCTCCTGGCTTTGAGCTCCTGATATTAACCATGGGTCCAAAGCCACAGTCAAATTACAACAAAAAATAGTCCTATAGCAGAGTGTTCTTTTCCCTTCATTATTAATAGCGTCTTCACTTCATATGGTAAAAGAAACTCTCTACCAATATCAGAGTTAAATCCACACCTCTATGAGCAACAAAATATTTATTTTTAAGTAGGCAACAGTTGAACAACGTAAGAAATGAAAGAATGAGATAGGAAGATTAACACATATTTTATAGATTTTTATCTATATATGCCTGTGTTTATATGTACACATATATATGTACATATTAAAGAAATGGAAGTATATGTCTTCTTTTGAACAGTTTGCTCCTAAGAAAACTGTTCTGTGTCTTCTTCCAGAATGCAAGAACGAGTTTGCCATAGACAGTAGCAGAAGAGAAGTTCATCATGGTCTTCATTTCTTGCATTATAATAATGAAAAGGAGCTATAGTGGAGAAATATGCATCCATTCTTTTAATTTTCTCTCTGCAAGAATATCATTGCATTTTCATTACTGAGAATGGAGAATAAACCATCAAAAACCTTTGATTAAGTTTGACAAACTCTTTTTCTCACATAACTCCAACAGTAATTAATCTTTAAAAATGTAAACTACCTATTTGACCCGGAAAAAATCTGAACATAGACACTTGACCAAACAGCTTGGTGATTTTATTTTTCAATTACACAATATAATTTCAACATTTGAACATAATATTTACATTCTTTCCATATTTGACACCTGATCAATTTATAACAATGTGAGCAATTCTACAAAAAGCCATCAAAGCTAATCTTGATTGACTAAGAACAGGGTTAACATTAAGCTCTTGAATACCCTGCTTCAATGTACAGCCCCTCCAGCTTTAATAGCATTAAGCTTTCTGTGAACTATAAAATTATTATAATTTTAAATACCCTAACTGAACAAACTTAAAATTCTCTCAAGTAGTAAGGGTATTCCAGGCACTCTGAAGAACCACATTTGTTGCTTGTTAAGCCTTTCAGGCTTGTTTTATAAAAACAGTTCTACCAGTTTTTCCAGATTGCTTCTGCTATTGGTTAAGGCCTAGATTGACATACTGTTTTTACTGAGGAGATACACCAGGTCTCCAATTTTACAGGCATAGCACTAAAAAAATGTCAGAAAAAAGCATTCTCTGATATCCTTCTAATGAGCTTTCTTCCTGAGAGCTCTCTATAGAAAATACTTTGCTTCTAGCTCTTTCATGCTAAAAATGGGCTATCATCAGCAACTGGAAACAATCTTTTCCCATAAGGGAAAGATGAGAATTTGAAAATGTTTGTAAGGCAAATAGAGTTTAACCTATTCTGGTTAAAATAAATCTTGAAGGTAGGGAACACTTGTGTGGATTTCACTGGAACTTGGACAAGAGGAAACGCAGACAGCATACTGCGACTTTGTCACGGTTAACAGTTTGAAAATAAGAAAGAATGAATCTCCAGAGGAAAAAAAAAAAAAAAGGGAATTCAGCTGAGAAATGGAGGATGATATTTCATAAATAACAGAGATGCCTTTTGAAAGCACCAAGATGTCACTTATTACAAGGTCCTAGTCAGAGCAGGATTATTGCCAGTACTTGATCAGGTCCACCATGGCTTTGCCTAGCTGAGTCTTGAAAACCTCCAAGGATGGAGATCACATGGTCTTTGGGAAACCATTCCAGTTCCATGCCACTCACCTAGAGACTTTCCTAATGTCCAGTCACAACCTTCCAGACTGTTAACATGTGACACTTTCCCCTTGCTGTTTCATTTTCAGTACCAAGAACAGCTTCATAATCTTTGTAATTCTATTCCAGCAGCTGTAGACTTCAGCTGGATCTCCTCGCCAAAACTTCCAACTTTATCTATTTTGTTCTATAAACTTTGAACTGTTATTTCTTTTCCAAATGACTACTTTAAACAGTCACCAAGGCAGAAAGAGGGCAGTACTTTTTGAGGTAGACGTATAAGGAACTACTGTAGATGGTATCATCAGAGGTCTTTAGTGCACAGTAGCAAAAGCCACAGTATGGTCTTTCTCAATTGCTCCTGTGTGTGCCTAAGGAACTTAGATCAGATTTTTTTCCCTGTGAAGTAACTCAACAGCTTCCTACTGTTTATAATATTTCAGACAGCAAGAAATGCAGACACTTGAAAGCAACCCATTCATTTTACCTGAGCCTGAAGGATTACTGAGAGACTACAGAAGGCTACAAACATGGGCAGCAAAAGAGAATGGCTCTCAACAGAAAGTGATAAAAAAAAAAATCACAGAAAATGTAGCCATTCACAACAGCAATTACCATCAACAAGGAAGCAAAAAAGGAGAGATCTCCCAATACCTTACATAATTTTCAGTTTGGTAATGGCAGTGAACTTGATAAAGTCACTTGATTATCAGCTTGCCTTATCATCTGGCTTGATGAGCAATCCTGACCGTCATAGCATCAACCTCTGTCCCACCAGGGCGAGTGATGCCTCTGCCCTGCTGGCCTTGTGGCAGCTCAGCTCTCAGCTCCCAGCTCTTCATCCCAAGGGCAGCAACCAGCCTTCACAGCATCCTGGCTCCTCTGGCTCACAGGAAATACTCTGAATTTTTGCACAGGATTAAAAGCAGCTCTGAAAAGCCTTCCAAATAAGACAGTGGTGCTAGTGGGAATCTGTGGACTTTCCCCCAGGGGAAGACTGTAAGAGTTTTGCTGTGGGAAGTGAAAAGCCATGTTGGCATGAGGGTGGTAATGTAAGTTTTACTCCAAAGTCTCTTTCTTACTTCTGTTGTGATATGTGAAATCACTCTTAAACTGGGAGCTGCTAAAAACTAAAGAGAGTACAGACCACTACAAAAATGTTCTGACTTCCTTGCCCTTGTTTACCAGGGAAAACACCATGCTTTTAATCCTTTCTAAATACATAATAACAAGACTGTAAGTTCCCTGGAGCAGAAACACTCTTTCATTATGCTTTTGTGTAGTATCTTGTAAAATGAGACCACACTACCATGTGGTCTGCAGGGAGTACTGAGGAAAAATGAGTAAGTAATGCTTCCAGAAAACACATCAAACACAGACTATGCTGCATCACCTACTGCACAGAACATCAAAACTGTTAATAATGCCAACAGAATAAACTTGCACAATGCCCTGGCAGAAGGTACTATGGAAGTAAGCAGTACATCTCCCCAAAAAATGTTGGAAATTTGTACTCTAAAGCACTGGAAAATGGAATATATTTCTTATGTGTAATAAAAAGTAAGGTGCAGCTTGTTGGTAGTCAATTATTAAATAGGTGAATATGAAAAAAAAGACATTTCTATGTATGTGCAATTATTACAGGTACCAATAAAAAAATAAAGTTTGTAAATGTACTCCTATAAAATTAAATTTGAATGAATAAGTTATCTGTAGGCATTTAGGAATGTTCACTAAATTACAGCAATATTTCTTTTATTATGTTTAAGAAAGAGTTTACTATAAAAAAGTAGTCTGTAGCACCAAGTAGTCCATCTTGGCACTTTTTTCCCATGTGAGTAATAAATCCTCCATATTTGCCAACTCAGCCAACAGATATGCTTGACTGAGCCAAGAGAATTGATAGCCTCTTTTTAAAAATCTACTACAGACCAGATCAGCATGTCCATAATCTCAGGGTTCTGCATCAACTCTTTTTCTTCCTCTGAAATGACCTCATTTGTGAATGAATCAGAAATCTTGTGAGATTTGTAAACAGAACTTACATTTATATTTGTTTGGCTTTTTTCTCCAAATGATTGTCTAATATTTGGCTTAAGGAAACTGCGGGAGAACTCTCTCCCCAATAAAAGAGCAAATTGTGATGATTTTTAAATTGCCATCGATCTCCTTTATGAAAGTACTAAACATTAGTAATTCAAACCTAGACTGTCTAGAACAGACATACATCATGGCCACAACTCATATAATAAGCAACATGTTGTCTGAAGAACTCAATTAGGGTACTCAATAAATTACTCACAACATATCCACTGCCATCCATAAGCCCTCTCTGGGTGGGAGCTTCTACTTCAATTCTTCTTTCTTTAATATTGCCTTCCCTAATTCTTTTTAATATAGATGACGTTTCTCCTCAAAGAATGTGTTGAGTGTTATGAGAAGAGGAAACTGATTTTTAAAAACAAGTAAGCCAAGATACCAAAAAAGAATAGCAAAAGATGTAAAATTAATACAGACTCCTATTGATAATATCCTTTAACTGAAAAAGCGTAAAGTCCTATGCTATCCTGAAAGGGCAACCTTTGATGATGAGAAGCTACTGGCATTTTTCAGCTGCGTTGGCTTTATCGCATCTACTCTACTTAGTAAGTGTGACGGACACTTCATGTCAGGGACTTCGATGTCATTCAGGCTGATGGGGCTTAGAGATGATATATCTTTCTTGCTTCAGTTGGGAACAAAGTGTACAAAGAAATTGTGTGGTCACACCATTCAAAGTTAAATGCAGACCAGAGCAAAAAAGTTAATGCACCTGACTGCAGTATTTGCTCTTAGCATGCAGTTGCAAGCTTTGAAAGTCCCTTTTAAGTATCTTTTTTTAAGATAAATACCTATTAAGTAATGTATATGCACAAGCTGAAGTGTTAAATGGTTTGTTGAAACCTATTAGAGTACACAAGATGATAAACATAAATTATAGCTAATATACTGCACCAGTGATTTTTAAACATAAAAATTACTGACACTGTAAAAACACACTTGAGTCATCGTAGCAGCATAATAGCACTAATCCATGTTTATCCAACCGTGCACTTTTCAAAAACAACACAAACCTCTAATAAATGCTTTGGCTTCACCTTGACAACTTATATGGGTTATTGCCTCATTCATGCCTGGATAACCATGTGTTATGACTTAAATGTTCTTTAATATCAATTTATGCCTTGAAGAAAAAGGATTGAATAACATAGTGTACATATGGTTCAATTTATTACAGCAAAACAATCATTTTAGTTTGAAGATATTTTCTCATGGTGCATATCATAGAAATCTTATTCAATAGAGCTCTCAATAAACCAGATTTTTTATGTCACAATAAATGAAACTAAGGCAGCTAATTGTTGCTAAGATTCTAAATAGATGAGTCTATTTGGCTTTCTTGTCAATCAAGAAATAAATTCCTTAACACTTGTATTTCTGGATTCTAATGTCTCTAATTGGATTTTACACTATCTGATTAACGATGTAGTTTATAGACTATGGTGAAAAAACCCTGATACTTAAAAAGTGGAAGAGGAAATGGTGGGCTGTCAGCATTTATGGAAAAGGCCAAGACAACATTGAGTAATTTATTTTTTTTGCAAAATGACAACGAAAAGCATAAAACCTGGTCAACGATGCCTCATTTGTGGTACACTTTTTGTGCGTCTGTGATGCAAAAAAAGCCCCCAGAGTGCTATTCTGAGAAACATTAAAATATGTAATAGTATGTACTGACAATGGATTGCAGTTTTAGGACATTACAAAACCAAAAAGAAATCCAGATTTTAATTTAGAACCAAAAGCAGTATACAAGCTTAAAATTCAACCAACAGACTGGAGATATATAAAATTCTCCCAGAAAAAGGTATAAGCACAAGGCAGAAACAATGGAGAAAAATATCCCTGTTACTTCTGCAGCACTCAATTTTACTGTCAGTCGCATTTTCTTGAACTTTCCACATTTTCAGAAGGTGTTTATGATAATCTTCCAAAAAAAAAAACAACAAAACTTCTCATATATATAAAGACATGGCAAACCTAAAAGAATTGCAGCTGTAGACATGCAAGTATGTCTGTTGTCATGCGATCTCTATTAGAAGGTGAAGAAACTGGCTATAAGCTAATTTAAAACTGTTATTACAGTAGAAGCAGCAGTGGCTATGAGCGCTATTGCTCTTCTTATAATGAAGAGTTTCACAAGAGTCAGGTGTTAGAATCATAGAATTTTTTAGGATGGAAAAGACCTTTAAGATCACCAAGTCGAACGACTGTCTTAGACAATCAATATGCTGTAAAATATTGACCTTACATGAAAGAAAGGTGGGAATACATGGGGTTTTGTCTAGAATGGATGATGACTCAACCTCAGTTTATGAGTTAGAATTAGTGAATAGGAACGGAATGGAATGAAATGGAATGGAATGGAGTGGAGTGGAATGGGATGGAATGGAATGGAATGGAATGGAATGGAATGGAATGGGATGGAATGGAATGGAATGGAATGGAATGGAATGGAATGGAATGGAATGGAATGGAATGGAATGGAATGGAATAACAGTTCAGTTGCAAGGGACATAAAATGATCATCTAGTCCAACTGTCTGACCAATTCAGGCCTGACCAAAAGCACATTATTAAGGACATTGTTCAAACAGCGGCAGGCTTGGGGCATTGACCACCTCTCTGGGAAGCCTGTTCCAGTGTTTGATCACCCTCTTGGTAAAGAAATATTTCCTGTATCTGAGCCTCCCCTGATGCGGCTTCAAACCATTCTCACGCATCCTACCACTGGATCCCAGGGAGAAAAGATCAGCACTTCCCTCTCTACTTTCCCTTCTCAGGAAGCTGTAGAGAGCAATGAAGTCATCCCTCAGTCTCTCTTTTTCTCCAAACTAGACAAATCCAGCGTGCTCAGCCACTCTTCATAGGACATTCCTTCTGTTCCTTTCACCAGCTTTGTTGCTTTCCTAGGGACACATTCAGGGACCTTCATATCCTTTTTAAATAGTGAGCTTTTACTTACTGTACCAGTACTTGCAATGCTCACAGCAGTACTTCTGAGGCAACATTTCAACCACAGTGTGCACCCATTATTAGCAGTAACCCTGAGCTATAAAAGAAGTAAAATTGCTCACACTGTACAGAGAAATTAGGAGGACTTTCACAGTAATTCAAGAAGACAGTACCAGTGAAGAGGCAGATTGGGTCTCTGAGCAAGAGACAAGATAAGACAAGACAAGACAAGAATCTGAACCAAATCATTGCATTTTTCTGCCTCCTTTTCCACATTCCATGCCTCAGCTGATTTTTCAATTCCTTTTGGAAAGAAAGAGGCAACTAGGAATTCAATCAAAAGATCAATAGGAATACATGGAAGAAAAAACCACAAAGAAACAAAGTAACTTGAAAGGAGCTTAAGTGAAAGGAAAAATCACATTTCATTGGTTTAATAAAAAAGTCAGATGCAGCAACAGTCAGCAAAGGCTACAAAACAAGAGAGAGTGCTTACGGCTATGAGAAACTGCTTTTTTTTTTTACTGAGAAACTGCTTGCTGTGGTCTGTCCTGACTTGCTGCATGACTGAGGAAAGGGGGATGACATAAAGAAGATAATTTGCTTAGTAGTGAGCCGGATGTATCAGCTACTGTGTGGCAGTGCACCTGTTATCAAACAACATTCTTTTTCCTTCTCTTGATCCAGGGCTTTTAAGAACCACGATAACTTCTGTGACAGCTATTGCTTCATGTCTTTGCCTTGGCACTTGCCGTTTTCTTAAAGACATTATTTAATGATAGTCATAGTCTTACATTTCCTGAAGTTCCTGCCATATTTTTTGCTAGTCATACATTTTGCTGAGATCATAGACTTCTGTCTTCAAGAAGATATTTTGTAGCCAGTCATTTTTTACCCTATGGTACCCAGAAATGTGGATGGATTTACAGGCTAAAGAGCAATATCGAAACAATACTTAGAGAGTCATAATGAAAATAGGACTTTTATTTTTTTAATAAAGACTTTAAGAGAGTAGTAAAAGGTTGCTCTGTCACTGCCCCCTTTGAACATCTGCATAGTTGTTTTTTCTTTAGAATCTGTAAACAAATTTTAAATTTTAGTGGAAGCTAAAATATGAATGAGAATGTTAAAAATGCCTATAATAAAGTCTATTAAAGTCTACGTTGTGTGTTTGATAAAATTGCCTTGAAAGATCAAAAATATTATCATATCAAAACTATTTTATCCATGTATGTAACTATAAGAATGTTTTTGTTAGTATTATTTTAGTTTTTTATTAAAAAAATTCCTTATTTCTTTTCTATGGGCAACTTTGACAGGGATTTTTGATGCAAGGGCTGTTTTTTAGTAACTTCAATTAAGAAGTCTCTTCAGTAATAGCTCCTGAAGTCGGACTTCATCCCAATATTCTTCAAAGCAACTAGTACCAACCTACCAGCTAATACTAATGTGTGCCATAGTATAAAATGATTTAACATTAAAAGACTAAACAGCCTCTGAGAGCTATGACCAAGTGAATAATGATGAAGCAAGGAACATCTCTGATGTGACTGGTTACTTTTCAGCCTAGGAAATATTTTTTTTTTAATTTTTTATTTAGAATGATATTTTTTCCTGCCTCCCTTGGCCAAAGATGGTCCAACAGCAGAAATACAGAAATCTACGTACAACTTTATTTCAGCAAAACACCATGCTGTAAGCAAAATCTTCATGCATCTGATCTCTGCTTTTACACTTTAAACTCCACTGCAAATTAATTTCTCATACAAACACTTACCAAAACCAGTTCAGACAGACGAATCAAGGGCACACTAGGTTTATCAGGCCAAAGCAGGTGTGATACTGTAACTATCTACAGTTGTTGTATGTGACAAGAGGCATAAATGAAAAAAACCCCTCTTTGAATTCTTCTGCAGCTGCAGAGGATGTGGGACCAGATTCTGAGGGGAAAAAAAAGTAAAGATTCAGCATGAACCAACTCAAAGGACATTTCCCTGGTGATTTCGAGAGGCTATGTTGCCTTCATACCATCTTTACTTTCAGGTCTTTCTTGCTAGGACCCTAATTACTTCAAAGGCATTCTGAATCTCCTGTTGGAATAAGTTCAACACAATTCTAAGTCCCACATTTTATCTCCCTGACCAACGGCATTATTCAGCAACTGTCATTTCATACAGGTAAATTCATCCAGATCCAAATCTCCACCTATTCTTTGTGAGTGGTTTGCCAGACGGGTCTTCTCACAGGGCTGCAGGGGAAAGCTGAACTTCTCAAGCCAGTGCAAAAACCTATGGCTTACAGCATGCAATTGATTCTCTGCTGTGAAGAAGCTATGTGGGTTTGCTGAATAGCCACGCTGATAGTAAGGAGATGCAGCACACCAAAGGTCCCTGAGAATGACCTCCATCCTGGGAATATGGATCATTAACTGGTAGAATTTACTGGGACTGAAGAGACAGCTACAGTTTTATACCACCTTGTGGTAAGTAGAAGTTATTGCAGCATTGAAGAGTACGTGTTTAAATCGGTTGGAGCATCCATGTTTTGAGGCTGCTTATCCTCAGAACAGGTCCTTGACACTTCAGACGACTGAAGAAAAATCTCAAATATAAAAATCAATTAATATGCTTCCACAGCTTTCTTCTTCACTCTACCCTCTGCATCCAGTGACACATGCAAATGTAGTATTAATGAAAGCACTTGAAATGTCTAGTAATCTTACCTATGCAAGAAACAGTTTTTCCTCAGAGGGAGTCTGAACATTTAATATATGGGAACTAGTTTAGAATCAGTTCTGAACTATACCTCAATTTTATTATCAGCTGAGTAATCCTGTGAGCTTCTCTTGCTAGAATTTTCCTTATTCTCTTTGAGAATCAAAGTAAAAATGCAGAAATATTTTTTCCACTGTCTTTATTTATTTATTTATCCTAAACTCTATGGAATACTTCTGAGTAAGAAACGTTCTAAGTTGGCACATAGGACTACATGATGTTTACTCAGAAATCAAGTGTTTAAAATAACACTTTAAATAAGGGCATTACTCTTCCCTAACAGGCAAAAGGAACAAAGGGAGCTGTCAGTCAGGGATTTACTGGTTCCAAGTTTAGAGCAGAGGAGAGAACTGAGCCTACAGGGAACTTTCAAGGCTGGGCAGGAAGATTAACTATCCATTGTAATTTTGTGTTAGCATTTGTTTGTGTAAGTAGTGATTTTGTTTCATGTTCATAAAGAATAGTAAGTATATTAAAAATGGTTACTTAGCTGTCTTGCTATTTGGGTAACACAAACCTATTGAGTGTAAAGGGGTATACTAGAAAGACTGAAACAAGTTTAATTATAGTAATGCAGAACTGCAAAGGAAATAAGTTGTATATTACATAGCAAGAAAAGGCTGAGCATTTCTGGGATGAATATGACTTAGATGGATGATAGACTCCTTAATGTTTGCTTATTGTTTTCACAGAACTGGCAAGTTGTGGAATGGACTAAGAAATATGAGAAGTTACGAATAGACAGTGTCAGAATATTACAGACATTTAGACCACATTTTATAGATGCTTAAAGCACTGTAGCATACCAAATCATAATGGGCTAAAATTCTAGAAACCTCCAAACTAATTTAGTTATAATGTGCTCTGTTGTTTGTGATAAAAACATTTTGTGGTTTTCTTCGAATGAACCTTAGTTATACAGGAGTAAGGATTAGCCTTTCCAAGGCAATAGGTTTTATTTTCTTTATATCTTTTTATTTTCTGAAAACTTGCTAGAGACAATAAAAAACCCCCAAATCCCAAACCCAGCATAAATCTCCTGAAATGCTTTCAAACTAAACCCAAAGAACTGTGATGTGGCATTTCAGTTAATAGTTACCAATTTACGAAAACAAAAATCTGATTTTTAAAAATACCCAATAGGTTTGTGTATAATCTGGCTTCACTAAGGGGAAATCCTGCCTGACCAATTTGGTGGCTTTCTATGATGGGACTACAGAACCGATGGACAAGGGTAGAGCAGTTGATGTCATCTACCTGGACTTGTGCAAATTGTTCAACACTGTCCTGCATGGTCTCTAAATTGGACAGACATCAATTTGATAGATGGACCACTCGGTGGATAAAGAACTGGCTGGATGGCCGCACACAAAGAGTTGTGGTCAATG
>WYDI02001406.1:0-82802 GCA_009867235.2 Psittacus erithacus
TAGAGGGGCAGGATCACCTCCTTCGACCTGCTGGTCACGCTCCTTTTGATGCAGCCCAGGATATGGTTGGCTTTCTGTGCTGTGAGCGCACACTACCCCGGCTCATGTTCATTTTCTCATCAACCAACACCCTCAAGTCCTTCTCTGCAGGGCTGCTCTGAATCTGTTCTCTGCCCAGCCTGTAGCTGTGCCTGGGATTGCTCTGACGCAGGTGTAGGACCTTGCACTTGGCATGCTTAAACTTCATAAGGTTGGCATCAGCCCACCTCGCAAGCGTGTCAAGGTCCCTCTGGATGGCATTCCTTCCCTCCAGCATATCAGCCGAACCACACAAGCTTGGTGTCATTGGCAAACTTACTGAGGGCGCACTCAATCCCACTGTCCATGTCACCAACCCAAAAGCCAAGTCACTCAAAAAGAAACTCTACAAACTGTCAAGATTGAAGAGGCTAGCTGTTAACTGCATTCTGCTTACTAAATTTCTTATTATTTCCTTGAGAAGAAGCTTAAGTATTCTAGCAGAAGACTTACTGAAAAATCTTAAAAGATACTTGGGATTGTACACCTTACTGTACATGAAACCCTGTGGACATTCAGAATTTAAAGAATACAGAGTAGCTTACCTTGCATTTTCTTGTAAACTAGAAATTTAGGTGATGTACTCTAAGTTGTGTTTTGCTATTCAGTAACTCTTTCTGTGGGGAATAAGATGGAAACAACATTTTTCCAAGTAAACTTGGATGTTTTTTTTGCATCTCTTAATTTGCTTTTTAAAAGTAAGTTTGCACACTTGGGGCTCTAACAGGCTGGTGAGCTATGCTTCCATTTCGCTAATGTGTGTTTATCATTTCTGTCTCCAAATTTGCAATGTTCGTTGCTGGACCTGTATTGGGGTTTTTTTGAGGTGTCATTAAGAATATCTGACACCTGTTTTCAGGCATCCCTTTCCTGGAAAGAAGCAGGAGAAAGCTCCTCAGTCTTTGTGGCAGTGTTTAGATCTTTTTATTTAACCTTTGTATCTGCAATAGTTTCAACACTGCTGTCTGTTTTACTGTGTTCCCTTTTCCAAATGTTGGTTTTTGCATTGCAAACTTGGTCATGAAAAGTACTGACATTTGTAATGGCCATCTTCAGGTATCATTAGAACTTAACATTCTTGGCCCATCTGTGGCTGAGATGTAGATCCTAGTTGAAGAAGCAGCAGCCTTGGGAGTAACAGATGTTGATAGCCTACCCTAGATTTAGTTGAAGGAGGACATTTTAAAAGGAAAAGCTTTTTTTGTCTGGGAAATGTGACTGGGGGTGGTAGAAGAGTCAACACTTACTTGGAGACTTTGAGACTTCGCAGGTTTATACTAGATTTTCTTACTCTGCTTCAGTCCAGTTGGGGTAATACTTTGCTCCGCAGTTCTGGATCTTTGGGCTTGTGTAAACTGTTGCACTTTGCATCCCATGGAAGGATGGTCATATTTATAACTATGGTGTAAACTGTACGTACCTCAACTGGCTTGTGACATCTTTGTGGAAACCTGTACTAAGAATGATGGGCAGACAAATATAAATGCATAGCAAGCACTTCTAGCTTCCATTCAGTGGCTGGTAAAATTCCTCAGTAATTATTTTTGTCTGGTTATCTTCTACTACCAAGTAGGGGGTACATATATAGATCTTACATCTAGTTTCTGATTTCTCAGTCTAGTGTTCCCATGTTAGGAATTTCACACTTAACTTCTATCGGACTGAAATATAAGGCTGTTGTAGTAATAATCAGGGGTGTGATGATTCATGTTCTCATAGTGTCTAATAATGCCATGTTTAAGTAAAATCAATCTTGAACTTCTTTTCAGAAAGTGAAACATCTTTGGGCCTGGTGCATCAAATACTAAATCACACCGATGGCTCTAAGTCTCTCCAATCTTCTGAAATCACTGGTGAGAACTTGCTATACAGTAGAAAATCTCTAACCAGGCAATGTAAGCCAGATAACATCTTTCATAAGATAAAAAATGTGATGTTCTGGGTTACTTAGTATTGTGAATGATGTTTGCTTTGCATGCACTTTGGCATTAGTAACTACTAATTGTTCTCTTAAACAGCAGGGATGTGATGCTTTCATGTATTTCCCTTAAGGAAACATTATAACATGATATATTATCTTACACACTTCAGCTATTCTGTAGTTTATGGGATTTCTCAATTGCAAGCTTTAGTTACATGATCTTTCTTCTGTTACCTGATTGAAACTGACTTTTTAATGGCCATCACCTCAGCTGAAGGCTCATGGAATTCCACACTCTGGACCTAACATTTCTGCTCATGAAAACAGATACTTTACTTGATGTTATGAAGAAACTGCTTTTATTTTAAAGTTACTCTAATTAAGTATCTAGTTCTTTAGATGTTTGACAGGACTGAAGCATTTGTTGAAAGGTTTAATTAAGCTGTATGAGTCTCTAGTATTAAAAATATTTTGAATCTTATTTAAAAAAAATAAGCTTACCTCGATAGGTCATTGTATTTAATCCACAAAGCTTGCTCAGTTTCCCTAGCAGATCTGGGGAGCATCTTCTATTCAGGAAATTAAAAGGAATTCTAGTAGAGGGACCAGGCATTTGCGCATGCTTTTTCTGCTCTCCAGGATACGCTTTGTAGGTTTTAGGAAATTGGTGCTTGTGGTCAGTTTTTCTAAAGTCTGTATAAGCAGTGTAACATCTAGTGAGTCACCTCACAGTAGTAAAAGTTGAAGCAGTAGTTGGGAGGGGAGGCTGTGGCTGCTTAGCGTGCAAAGACTGATCTCTTCATACAAACTGCACAGCTGGCCTCCCTCCTCACTGGTTGGCCACTTCTGGGAAGGACTTGCATTTTCATAGAAGCTAAACGTAAGCTAAAGCATTGTAAGGTTAGTGCATATTAAATGCTGTGGTAAATTAGTTAGCACTGTAAAAATAGTTTTATATTGCAGTATAAAACTGCTGAGAGCTATGAATCTCTGAGAAGTTGAGTGGCAACATCATTCAATCTGTGCTTCAGGAAAAGCTGCCTGTTGATATCAGCATCCCACAGAATCTGGTAGATATGCAAACAGAATTGAAAGGCATCATTCAGTGGCTTAATTTGAGTAAAAAAGGGGTATGTAATTGTCCCAGAGATTACAGATATTTTGCTTATAGTCATGTAAATGATTGTAGAAAAATATGCTCATAATGAAGTGTGCAATAACTCAATTTTTTAACAACACAAAATTGGTGGCTGTTGCTAAGGAGATACTAAGCAGTCATTTATCCTGTCAGTCATTCTCAGTAATGGAGAGTGATTCTTTCCTTTTGTTCATAGCTGCAAACTCCTGAAGTTTTTTCTTCTACCTTCTATTCCTTTATGCAGTCTGTAAGCCACAAAACATTTCTCTTACTTGCTGCCAAAGTATAGTACTAATACAGCTGCAGAATAGGTGCATGCATCTCCCTAGCTACAGAATAAAGAAGATGACAGCATAACTCAGCATACTGACTTAAAATCCTAGAGGTTGTCTCTACTGAAATGTTAAACTTGATTCACAATTCTACTAGAAACAACCCGGAAGCATACTGGCTTTTAATTGTTCCAATTCAAAACAGTATGCTGAAAAAAAGCAAGAAAGAAGCATTTATGTAGACCAGTCTCTCAGTAAAATTTGAGCTACCTATCTTTTGACAGCCATCTGGAGAGCTGGATAACTCCAGGTGGGGTTATGTCTTGAAGATTCCTAATGCTTCAAGTCAGGAAGGGAGTTGGATTAGGTTAACTTAAGGAGTCAGGTGACTTGCATACGTTTCTAAAAGTGTCTTAGAAAGCATGTAAAAGTTTTGAGGAAAAATGCAGTTGTTAGCTATGAAAGACAGTTGAGATATTCTGAAATGATAATGTTCTTATTTGCAGTGTATCAGTAGTGGTGGTTGAGGTATTCCCACTTCCACTCCTCACTGGATTCTGTGTAGTGAATGAAACTGGATGTCTTGTCACTGTCCAAATCAGTAAATTCTGTAGTCTTAAATAGTCATTACTGTATGATGGAGCTATGACTGCTGTGGCCCTTTCACACTGTTTGAGAGGAGTCTAAACACTGCGCTCCTGTCTAGGGCTGCTGAAGTGAGAATCTGTTTTAAAATCTCATGTGTCATCTTTAACCATTGAATGTTATGTTCTGTCTTGTCTTTAACTTGAAGCTGTTGATCAGCTGTCTGTTGCTTTACTAATTTTTTTAAAGCCTTGGAGGTCTCCAGTAATATCAGGAACATGTAACTTAATGTAGCAATGCCCTTCTGAGTTACCAGAAATGTGGTTGCTGATTGAAGGATATAGAAAAGGTGTGGGTTTGCTTCTTGCCTGCTGTTTTTGTTTTTCCAGGCAGATAAAGACCAGTGTATGACACTAAAGAAAACTACGTTAATTTTTGCTACATTTCTGCATTTACCATTTTTCTCTGATAGGTGAAATATTTCCAGCTGCAGCCTTTCTCTTTAGAATAAAAATGAGAAGAGGTAGCAAAACTTCTGGAAGAAATTCCTTGGGGACACTGTTGCTGTTTTTCTAGAGAAAATGGTGTTAATAAGATGCTAAGTTTGGCACCTGTGCAGTTGCATCCATGATAGCTTTGTAGGCAAGAAAAATTCTCTGCAAGCTGTATGAATTAATCTATTAACAGTGGCTGCATTTTATGATCTGCAGTGCATTCTACTTTAATTGCTTTTTGAGAAAACATAGTTGAACTTAGTCTAGTTCTTTGAGGAATTCAAGGCTGTGACTGCAAATGTAGAGGCACAGGCAGTCAGTACACCTGTGACTTCACTGGGCTGAGCATGTGTGTGATTTCCCTGGAACGCTTTCCCGAATTCCAGTCACAGTTGTGTGCCACAGAAAATGAATATCTGAAGTTAAACAGGTGGTATACTCTTATGTAGAGTATATACAAACATTTTTATTTTTATGCATGGGAAGGATTGTTTTCAGAAACAACATACAGGCTTAGTTTTTCAACAGAAATGTAATACAGAATCATAGAATGGTTTGGGTTGGAAAGGACCTTAAAGATCATTCAGTTCCAGCCCCCTGCCACAGTCAAGGACACCTTCCACTAAACCAGGTAGCTCAAAGTTCTGTCCAGCCTGGCCTTGAAACGCTTGCAGGGATGGAGCAGCCACAGCTTCTCTGGGCAACCTGTGCCAGTGTCTCGCTGTCGTCACAGTGAATAATATTTCCTAATATCTGATCTAAATCTACCCTCCATCAACTTAAACCCATAACCCCTTGTCCTGTCACTATACGTGAAAGTAATAAGGTACTTGTAAAAAGTCCCTGTTTGGTTTTCTTGTAAGCCCTTTTTTTAGGTACTGGAAACTGCTCTAAGGCTCCCAGAAGCCTTCTCTTCTGCTGGCTGAACAATCTGTCAGCCAACTCTCAGCCTGTCTTCATAGGAGAGGTGCTCCAGCCCTCAGGTCATCTTGATACAGATTATACTCTGAGAGCAGTATTAGTGAGCAGAATACATGGTGGCTTTAATGGAAGAGGAATAAAGTATGCTGTGTCCTAATTTGCACATCTTCAGAAGAAATAATAATCGATCGGTAGTAATGTATTCAATAATGCCTTCAATGTAGTGCTTCTTCAGCATGGAGAGGGAAGAGCTATCTTACATAATTGCAATCTATAATCTCTTCTGGTGTATAAGCATCTGGATGTGCTGTGAAATGGAAAAGGAATATTAGATAATTTTAGGAGGCTGTAGCTTGCAGCAGTCCTTCAATGGGCAGTGTTGTGTGTCTAAACTGGATGCAACTGATTAATTCAGAATCTTGCAGTAAATCTCTGATAGTGTTTTAAAAAGTATTTTGAAATGTCTAGTAGGCTTTTACTTGTAGTAAGGTAAACAGCAAAAACATTGTGGAATGTTTTAACCTAAATTGGAAAACCTGAAATAAATTATTCTTGAGTGTATTTTCAGACATGATGGGTAAATGGCCATTTCTATGGTATTTTCAAGGTGTTCTTTTGTAAGTGTATTTGGATATTTGAGCAGAAGTAATAGAAGCCGTTTGAATACAGATGAGGGTGGTGGTCATGTAAGGGTTCTTTTGTCACTGGTTTACTTTGAGAGCTGTATAACTGTTCTCAAAGCAGTGGGAAACTTAGAGCTGTAAGGGTCACAGAATACTTAAAAAGAAATGTACTGATGCACACTTTGAAAAATTCAGTTAGTCTAAATGTGCCAGAAAGAAGGGGGAGCACTTAAAGGCTGTCTTAAGTAATGGCTATCCTAAAAAACACAGCTTGTCTCAAGAAACTTCATATCTCCTGGTTTTCTGAGAGAAAACAATATTTTGGAGATGGTTAAACCAACACAGGTGGCTGTGCTTCCAGCTGTTTTTTTCATAGCTAAAATCTGACATATGCTTAAGGCTTGAAAACTGAAAAGATCTGTTAATAAATTTACTTAATCAAATGGACAAAAGTGAGATGGTTATGATGATGGAAATTTTAATTCAGTCGAAGATGGTGGTGTAACATACCTTTTTTGCCCATTTCCCTCTTTCAGTCTGTAAATTATCTTTCTTTGCCTCACTTATGCAGCCTGTTCCTAAGCAGTATAGAATCACAGAATCATAGAATGGTTTCGGTTGGAAAGGTCCTTAAGATCATCTAATTTCAACCCCCTGCCATGGGCAGGAATGTCTCACACTAGAGCAGGTTGCCCAAGGCTCTGTCCAACCTGGCCTTGAACAATGCCAGAGATAGAGAATTTACCATATACATTATCATACATATTTGTGGCATACTATAGAATACAATACCTAACTAATAATACATGAAACTTTCTATGCCATTGGCACTCTGTTGAATCATTCCACTTCTAAATTTCAGGGGTTTTAAAAAACTATAAATCACTACTAACTAATCAGTATAAATGAAACATCTATGGGTAGCTGAACAGTACATGCATTTTCTCCCTTTTGTTACATACTATTCGGCTTTCTACACCTTTGTCTCTATGTGCTAAAGCATTCTTGCTCTAACTAATGTGTTTGGTGACAGTTAAAAAAAGAAAATCAGAAGGGCTTTTAGTTTATATAAAGTAGAATTAAAATTTAAACATCCGCATCCTGAATATTTGGTTTAAAAATTACAGGTTTAGCTTTGGGGTTTTTTTTTTATTAGTCAGGGCATTTGTGAATGGTGTTGCAACTAAGCGATTCCCCTAGGAATAACTTTAAAACATTGAAGAAGTAAAGCAAGTTGAAATGATATTTAATGAGCATTGGGTAATAATTTGCCACTTACAGCAACATAAATAAGTGCTACATTCCTACTTGCTGATGTATATTACTTACAGAAAATTAGTAACTTGAATGTAACAGCTGAATAAAAATTTATAGCTTCAAGTGCTCAGATAGCAAAGTGCTGGTAATAATTTAGTGCTATTTCCAGTACAGGCTAGAAGGATTTAGAGCATGAGAGAAACAGATTTTCTTGAGGCAGACAAGACTGAAGAAGTAAATTAAGCAAAAGAAATTTTAAAAATTGCAATTTGTGAACAGGATTCAAGTGATTTGTTGCCAAACAGTAGCAAACTTCCCCCAAAAGTGCAGCTTCCACTGCAATCTATGAATACTGTTTACAGAACTTACTTGAGAATATTTTATCTGAAGATAAAATTGAAGGAAAAATGGAAAGGTGTATCCTAGGCAGAATTTGCAAGGGGATTCACATTTCAACCTTGGTTCAGTTTTAAATTGAAAACAGACTTCCTCTCTTTTTGGATAAAACATTTTACAAAGTTAATCAATGAACTGACTCCCCACCACTGGGCATCCCCTCATGAATCTGTATGATTAATGCTGGGTTTACCAATTTTATAATTTTGGACAAGCTGGATAGAATTCTCGATTTTTAATGCACTGACTACTGGGTCACCTTTCAAAGATTTAAGAGATGAGGATATAGTTCTGTCAAATTCTGTGTTGGAGTTGCTTGTACACGTGTGATTAAAACCAAAAAACTGCTGCACTGTGATAGCCTGCGCAGTTGGAAGTATGCCCAATTTAATGTTTCTGACTAAAACATAAATCTTAATTTTAGGTATTCACTTCCATCAGAACAGTCTGTGAGGGCTGAAAGCATGCAATGGCCAAGCTTTGCACATTAGCCTACTTTACTAATAATGTGGATACTGTAATTTCACAAAGCGAAAACAGTGATGCTGTTTCTACCCGCAGTTTCTTTTTAATCAGCCATTACAGAGTTCTGATGGTTTTGATTGTGTTTTGGTTCCCTCCTCCACCTCCCTTTTTTTTCATCTTGAGCTGAAAGCAGCAGAGCATTTACAGCCTATATACTGAATATCAGCTTAAAAAGGGAAGACTTGAAGGAAAATTTCAAGGAGGATGATAGCCTTTTTGTCATAAGGTGCATTAAGGCTCTTAGGAACTTGCTGTGGTGTATTACTATTTTATTACTATTATTTGGGATTAAAAAATAGATGTGTTTATATACACAGCATCTACATATTTTGATATAGTATTTTCTCATTTTATATTTTGTTCAGCATTTACAGCCGAACAATACCAGCAACATCAACAGCAACTGGCACTAATGCAGAAACAGCAGCTTGCACAAATTCATCAACAGCAAGCAAATAGTAATTCTTCTGCCAACACATCACAGGTGAGGGATTTGTCTGTGCTATGATTTATCCCTCATTGTTTCCCACCAGGGTTCATCTCTAATTGTCAACTGTTGCCATAGAACCTTGAAACTAACCAACAGGAAAGTGGCTTTCGCCTGAATCTACATCATAGCCATTCTGTAAAGTGTTTAGAAGGGACACTGCAGGTGAGTGTAGCAGGCATTGCCTCTGCTCCCTCTTAAACAAACAAAAAAGATGGGTCAGGTCAATTAATGACATTTTCAAAGCCTAAGAAACATGAATTGCAGAGATCTCCAGCCATGTCATTATCGTCTTGATAGTGGGGGATTTCTAGAGAAGGGTTTTTAGTTAATAACTAAAGCTAACTCCTAAATATGTCCTCTATACAGCTCTGGAAGTGTCTAATATTCATAAATGTATAGTGATTACAGTGGTAATGGACAACATACAAGGGTTCAGAAGCTGTTTGCAATCTGAGCCTCTGAGTCTTTGAATATAATTTGGAATTTCATGAAACCAAGTTGACCTGTGAAACAGTGTTCCATATAACTTTGGAAATAAGTCTGTATTTTAAATAGTTGGGGATTTTCTTCTCTGTTGTTATAATGGACCTCAAAGTGCATGATTAAAAAAATGACAGTTCAGATTTTAGTTAATTTTACTAAATGCTGGCAGTTTGGTCTGAGAGAATGACTGAGCCACATTTCTGATACACGTGTATTGCTTTTGTTTTACTAGTTTGTGTGTAGCTTTAAAATGGGGAGAGTACTGACTCTTGGAAGCCTCAATCACATAATATATGCCACCATTGTTCTTTTTAGGGTTTTGTTTCCAAGACACTGGATTCTGTTAGTGCTCAGTTTGCCGCTTCAGCTTTGGTTACATCAGAACAACTGATGGGATTCAAAATGAAGGATGATGTGGTGCTTGGAATTGGGGTGAATGGCATTCTTCAAGCCTCAGGTATGGAGCTATTCAATGGAAGTTGACTGCATTCTGATGTTTACAGTGGAGATACGTCTGTCTGGAGTTGAGTATTTTCTGAAGAAAATGAGCTTAATCTGTTCTATTTTTCTTTTGCAGGAGTGTACAAGGGCTTACACCTCAGTAGTACTACACCTACAGCACTTGTCCATACAAGTTCTTCATCAACAGCAGGTTCAGCCTTGTTACAGCCTTCAAATATAACGCAGACTTCAAGTTCCCACAGTGCACTGAGTCACCAAGTAACTGCTGCCAATTCTGCAACAACTCAGGTTCTGATTGGGAACAACATTCGATTAACTGTACCCTCATCAGTTGCCACTGTAAACTCTATTACCACACTCAATGCACGACATATACCTAGGACTTTAAGTGCTGTTCCATCGTCTGCCTTAAAGCTGGCTGCAGCAACAAATTGTCAGGTGCCCAAGGTTCCAGCTTCCTCCTCTGTGGATGCAGTACCAAGGTAGGGTTTTTTTTAATATCTGGTCTTTGTTTTCCTTGATAAATACATTTATGGTAGATAACAGTTGTATTAAATGAGGCTGGCTTAAATTAACACTCTGTATGATGGTGGTCAAAAAGGGTTACTTGAGGCGGAATACAAGAACAGACAGACTTCTACACTGACAGTTTTCCAGGATGTTCTGCTAGCCACCAGATCAAAAATACGCATTAACTCAAAAGTGAAACTGACGGTCTGCTAGTACTATACCATATAAAAATTCTCCATTGTTGAGTACAGTTTTTGGCTCTTAACTCCTTCTTGAAGGCTGAACTATTCCAAAATTAAATCTGTGTCTGTCCTTAAAAGTAAGTCTGCCAGGGTCAAATATAGGGTAGTGTTGGTCTGGCTGCATTCAGAGACGTTTCTGTAATTTGAACACTGCAGAAGACTTAAGAGGACATGTTGTATTTTGTGAGAAAAACACGTCACATTCCTTAGGTAAAATAATCCTTTTCCTTTCAAAATTACTGTTACTAATTCGTCATCTTCATTACTTCAAGGTATTTGGATAGAAGCTGAATTAAAATAAGATTCAACAGGAAGTCAGTTCAGTGTTTCCTTGGATAATTCCAGATTTTGTATTGTAGCTGGTGACTTTATCAGCAACTTTTTATTGCACTTTTTTTTATTACTTCATCATGAACTTTGATGCTTAGAACACCTTTCCCCTCCCCCCCCCGCACTGTGACATGGGGCTTTATGGGGAGATTTTACAGCATGACAAATATTCAGAGTAGTCATCGCTGGGAGTTAAGGACACAGTAAATCTGGAAGTATAAGATGAGTGTGTTTCATGGTCTCTTTGCTTTTCAGTTTAATGCCTTTGCTGCATTTTAACAGCTCTCCAGTAGTGATAAGCAGTTGTCTGGGGAGTAGTTTTTGCTGTCTTCTCCCAGTCCTGTTAATTTATTTATCTCATATTCTCTCAACAGGGAAAACCATGAAACGGAGAAGCCAGCACTGAACAATATAGCGGACAATACAGTAGCAATGGAGGTGACGTAGTTTCCATAGGAGTGAAACTGCAGCCTTGGGAACTTGTTTAGGTGCTATGCA
The DNA here is from genome assembly GCA_009867235.2 of Psittacus erithacus. Classification (NCBI taxonomy): domain Eukaryota; kingdom Metazoa; phylum Chordata; class Aves; order Psittaciformes; family Psittacidae; genus Psittacus; species Psittacus erithacus. Next base: position 11,226 of record WYDI02001406.1, read on the forward strand.
TCAGTAGCATTTTGAATGCAAGGGATGATGGAATGCCGCACATTGCGTTTCCATGGCAGCTGTGGGGACTTGACAGCAATGCACATCTCTCATGCTTTGGTTTTTCTTTTCTTACTGTTAATAGGAAAGAATCAACATCTGTAAATTAACAATACAGCAATTATCTGTACAGTACTGCATATTTGTAATACCCTTGTATATATGTTACTTGAATACAGAACTGTTCATTTGTGATGCTTTGCACTTGGGGAGGGGGGAGGGAGGGAAACAAACTGCAACAAAGTAAGAGTGTGAGATGTGAGATTGTATAGAGATGAAAAAGTGTCATCACATCATGTGCATGGTGCGGAACCTGCTGTTTTATCTATTTATTGTGCCGTGTTTACAGTTTTTTGTACACTGTACCTTCATTGGTTCCTGTGCTGTAGTAAATGTGTTAGGTAGCTGTGGACTCCTTGGTATTTTGTAAATGGTATAACATAACTTGGTTCCCCTCTGGGTCCCTGAGTTTTCTGTGTATCATGTGAAAAATGGTGACATACATACAGAATTTTTTAAAAAGGCATCAGTTGAAGAATGGGGAATGTACTGTTAAATGGGGATCTTCCTGTTTGAGTATCGCAAGACAAGTAACAAGCTAATAATGAAGTCTGAATTCTCCCATCCTAGCTTGTCCGCAGGCATGTGGGCAGTTTCTGGTACTTAAAGCACTAAGGTTATGTTGCTGCTCCCCTCGTTAGTCCCATTTCCTTGCACACCAAAAAGTGTTAGTATGCAGATGGAGTCCTTACAACTGGAGTTTTTATGTTGTCTTGCCCTTTTTGAAGACATTGTATTTTTTTTATTGTATTACTGTTTTTAAGACTTCATTCTTTACTTGTTCTTAAGAAAAAGGATATAAGGGAGAAGAATGCAGTAATTGCTGTACGTGTATCATCATTCCAGTTTCTAAAACAGCCAGCTTTTTTCCTTTCAAGATTCTCCAGAAGGCTGCAAGGCCAGAACCACAACTATCGGGTGCCTTCCTTTGGAAATATTTGCCCTCTCTTCTGTGAAGAGAATGGTACTTAACAGACTACTATTAGTGCTTTGTCAGTACCGAAGTCTGAATGCCCACTCCAATGGCATACATTATCCTTAAGGTTTTTAATCCCACCTGGAAAAATTGTGACAGAACTCTCACAAAATAAACCCAGGGCATTACATGTTGACAAAAAAGTGTGGTTGTGTTTTCTTAATTTAAAGTTCTGTAATAATTCCTGCTTTTATCTGAAGGATTTGATTGTTTGAGGTAGCCATCCTTACAGTTTGGAGAGGAAGAGTAATGACTATGCGATGGCAGCTGTCAAGACTGTTTTTTACCAATGATAACACTAAAGACAGTTTCTTGATAATTTTGTGGAAAACTCAGGAAAACTGAGTTACTAGGAGGGTATTATACAAAAGTGGTAAGGCAGTTACTGGAAAGACTTTTTCAAAGTTGCCTGTTGAGAATCGCAAAAGGAAATGTGACTTCCACGGGGCAAGGAAGTGCCATTTTTGTATGTGTGTGTCCTGTCTGCCACAGGAAAGTGGAGATTTTCTGATAAAGAGCATCTCATCTTCTGATTCAGCTTACATATCCTAAGAGAAAATTGCTCTTTCATGGTGCTATTATGTCGTAATAGCTGTTTTATAAGTTTAGTATCAATTATCAAACAGTAAGAAACAATGATGAATATTTAAGTCATTATCCTGCTTTTATCTCTAACACCTTAGACCAGAAAGACTGAAGTAATATTTTGCTACACAGTGTGTAGCCAGGGTAAGCAAGAGCACGTTTGCTGTGACTCTTTTGTAAGAAGGCTGTTACTCTGCTGTGTCTTTTAATTGATACAGAGCAGTCCGAGTAAGTGCCTCATCTTCTACAGAAGACTTGAACAGACAGCAGAAAAGAGTGACAGATAAATTATATATGTCATCTTGGTTTCAAGCAAAAAACGTATTCCCCACTGATAATCATGCTAATGCTTGATCAAAAACACGTGTGGGAGGAGGTTATTAGTCCTAGGCCAATGCGCTACTACTTAACTTTTCTCTGGCTAAAGGCACAAATTAAGACCCAAAACTGAAGCCTTGCCCTGTCTTAAGACTTGATTACCTGCAGTTCCTTTAATCTCTTTACAGCCCATTTGTTGCACTAGAAAATTAGATGCATCTGTGCCTCTTGCATTCTCCTCCCTTGAAAACAGAAGGAATAGTTGCTGCTGTTTTGTAGTGTAACTGCACAGCTGGAGGAAGGAATATTACACTGGAGAGGACCTTTTCTTGAAGGAAGTATGAGGTGAAGGGCAGTGCCACTGAGTTCCAGATGACTAGTCTTACCCAGTGATTAGTTGCTGTTGTCTTTTGAAAATTAAGGTTAAGGATGTGGCTGCCATCTGAGTGGTTTGTTACTGCATTGCTGAGAATACAAAAAACACGAAGTTTCTGAACCCAGGAAAATTGAATTGCCATATAGCAAATACTCTGTGGAAAAAATGAACTAATAAATAATGCTGGCTGAAATGTGGAATGTGCATGAAAAGGTAATGACTCCTAGATTTTGGAAGTTTTCTGAAGGCTTACCTGTGAGGTACCACTAGATGCAGGTAAACAAATGGCAGAATGCTCCAGAATGAAAGCTGGAGCAGTGGATTCCAGAAGTGCCGGTTGTCCGTAGGGTATGGCTTAATACAAGTGCGTTAGCCTGACAGAAAAGACCCACAGTGTTACCAACAGATAATGAAAGATTGCTGCTTCAGGAAGAGCAGTGGTGGAAGCAGGCTGTGTAAGCTCTGGGGTAGCCAAAACTGCAAATGTCCTTGTCCTCTGCTTAAGGGACCGTGGGAGTCCATACTGATGAAAACAGTGCCGATCAAAATAGCGTGCTCTGTGATATCACTGCTTGTCTTTTAGTATTTTATATCAAAGTGTTCTATTTGTGTATGACAGCTCACTGTGAGGGGTGGCCAGACATAAAAAACTTTGTTTTGTGTGAGTGTGTTTTGGTGAGTGAGTGTGCCTGGCATACTGGCATTTCAGAAGGATTAATAAATCAAGCTATTGCTTCTTGAGTTAGAGAAGGTAATCAAGTCAAGTGTACTGAGAAGGCTCTGTGAGGCAGTATTGTGGCCTTTCAACTACTTAAAAGGGCCTGTGAGAGTGATGGCAGGACAAGGAGTAATCATTTTAAGCTAAAAGGAGGTTGAGGATGGATAAAAAATTTTTGAGGAAAAATTCTTTACAATGAGGGTTGTGAAACACTGGCACAGGCTGCCCAAAGAGGTCGTGGATGTGCCATCCCTGGAGATGTTCAAGGCCAGGCTGGATGTGGTTCTGGGCAACCTGATCTGATTGAAGATGTCCCTGCTCATTGCAGGGGGCCTGGACTAGATGAGCTTTAAGGTTCCTTCCAACCCAAACCATTCTATGATTTTGTAGTTTGTTTGTTGTGGTTTAGTTGGTTGGTTGGTTTTTGTTTGGGTTTTTATGCAAAGGTTTTCCAAGAAGTAAGTAAATAAATAAATCTCCCGAGGGAAGAAAGGGAAAATTTAGAGTATGTCTATTAGGCAAGTAATTTATAGGAAATAATTTCTTCATCAGGAATGGGAGAAAGCCAGGACTGAGTGAAGGAGCACTGACTGTCAGTCCACATCAGGAGGAAAAGGGAAGAAACAAGCAAACCTGCTGTTGGTTGGTTCTGTTCAGATTGCTCTCTGAACTGTGGTAAAGCCAGTAGTTCTTTTCAAGTAAGTAGTAAGCTTCAGTAATCTACAAGAATGAGGCTGTAGGATAAAAATGCCCTATGCAATTAGTGAGACAAGCCTGTTAGTGCTGATCCAGGTCATGCAGTTCAATTCTGTAAAACAAGTTAAATTAGCCCCAATGCCAGAAGTACACCAGTGATGCAGCAGAGCAGCTGGATGTGTTGGCCTGTTTGTGCCATGGAGCTGCAGCATGAGTTGTTCAGAGGGACTGCCAGGAAGGGGAAGGAATGGTTTGCTGCTGGCGGAAACCTGCGGATCTGATGCAGGTCTTAGGTAATTTGAACTCGGTTACTGTGGGTCACCAGGTAGGCTGCAGCTATGAAGGGAGGGCAGCGATGAGTAACGCCCATGTTCCTCAGCGTTAGGTGGCAGTGTACCGCAGCGCGGAGAAAAGCTGGTTCAAGGTTTGGGAACAGGGCTAGAAACTCAGCTGCAGCTCTTCAGTGTAACTGGAGCTACTTTTTTCAGTAAAGATTGGTGAAAGGATGTATTTTAGCATTAACTGTGCTTCCTTCCCCATGTTGGGTTAGTGGGATGTGCCACATCCTCACATGCATTGCCTTTTTATGCATGCAACAGCAAAGCCACCCACCTCCTAAATTCTGTTAAAACTTCTATAGTTTCTTGTCCTGTTTTAACCCATCTGCTGAAGACATTAAAAGAAGGAGGTGTGTGCCTTCCCAGTGTAGAGAGCTGCTCGGTCAGTGCTGGAATTACTACCACAGGGACATAAGGAGCGATTCCCATTCCAGTTTATAAATGGTGTGTTAACCTGTATATAGGTATTGGCTAGAGCTTCCATTTAGCAAGTGCTAGTAACAGGCAGGTCGGGAAGAAGCTAAAAATCAGTGGGGTTTTGATAACGCTACTAAAGTGCTACATCACTGGTTTAAAACTAGTTTTACAAGGATTTCTTCTGTTTCACAGTGTAGCATTTTCAAATGTTTGCATACTGAAGTCATCCATCCTGGCTGTAAACTACTGATCTATCTATGACTTGGTGCTCATGGGCACAGGCGAGCAGCCTCCAGGCTTGCTGGAGGCTGATGATATCCATTTATTTTATAAGTCCTCAAATCTAGTGTAAGTGTAATTTATGATGATTTTGTTTCTCTTACCTTTTGGAGATGTGATTGCTTAGGTAATTATGGGATGTAATTGCTGACCTTGCCATGCTGAGCCTGTGCTGTCAGTAGCCAAGGAGTACTGTTAGCACTGCAGAGCTTATATGCTGTTTACTGATTTTTCCCCTAGTGGGATGCAATGACTTAACAGTGGTAAAAATACATTCTTTTTCTCTAGGTTCCATTGTGATTTCCACTTTCCCAATGTCTATTCAAGTGCTTAAGCAATTCAATCCTGTTTGCTGCTACCAGACCTCCACTGATCGTAGCCCTGGACAATAACATGAGCAGTGTTTCAAAACCCTTCAGCCAGAGATGATGCTTAGTATGTTAGGTGTTCCTTTCAAATCTCTGTCTTGTTTTGTTACACCCCTGCTGTAAAAGTAGCTGTGGGCTATAGTTTGATTGGCTGGTTTTATGTGGCAGAGCTGTCAGTGCCATAACCAGCATTTTTTCGATTCAGTAGAAGTCAGGTTTGATGAGAGATGGGAGACCTTTACACCAGTCCTCTCTCTTCAGCGCTGTGTCTCAGGTTTTCAGGGGTTATAAACCAGAGGCACTGATACAGATAAAATACTTTTACTGAGGTCTAGAATCATATCCTTTCATTTGTGGTTTTCAGTGCATTGCCAGTGTAAATCAGTCTGTAGCTCTCAGTAATACTTGCTTAGCTGGTGTTTCTCATTGCAGTTTCTGTTCTTGGAAGACTGGTTCATGAAGCAGAATTGTAGCGAGGCAGCCAAACCAGTTAATAGGGGCAGTGTCATTTATCTGCTAGTTCTCTGGCACAAAACTGCTCTTGACTTCTCTTGCTTCTGGGAGGTGGTACTTCCAGGGGTGTCCCAACAAGGGTTTTATTCTAGAGATACTTGGTTTTTAATAAGCTTTAATTTTCTATGTAGTGTGTTTGTTGAAAAGATACTTGCAAAAAAGTGAATCCCTATTAATGTAAAATTGTATTAAAGTATCATAACCCCATAAATCCTTTTGGAAGTGCAAGACCCAAACCTAAAAAGGCAGCAGCTCACAGTAAGGAAAGCAGATTAAAACCCTGCAGCTAACACAAAACAAAAATAGAGAGTTTGCAGAGATACTTTACAGGTCAGGTACCATTGTACAGAAAATCAATAATATACCAAGAATTTGGTGTCTCTTCCAGGAGTGACCTGTCATTAACTTGACACTGAACCGCTATTCCCATGGGTACTTTCTGTTTGTGGGTACCTGCTCAGCAACCATAGCCATCCTTGAGATGCTTCCTTGAGACAATAGTCACCTTCAGCACTGGAGTTATGGTGGAGGGGCAGCAGATAATAATACAAAAGAAACTTCCAGTGACTCAAGCCTTAGATAATGTTCCCATTTTCTTAATGCTTCCCGGAGAGACACAGACTGATCCTGCCTCAGCTGTTTGTCCTCTGCCCAATCTCAGTGCCAGGCCAGCAGGCAGGCTGCCTTCAAGTTCCTGAAAATCCCACAGCACAGACAGTATCCCAGCTGGCAACTGAGCACCATGCAGCTGCTCGCTCACTGCCCCCATCGGGGTGGGGCAGAGAACTGGAAAAGTAAAGGTGGGAAAACTCACTAGCTGAGATAAAGACAGTTCAGTTGGTAAAGCAAAAGCTGCAAGTACAAGCAAGGCAAAGCAAGGAATCCATTCACAACTTCCCATGGGCAGGCAGGTGCTCAACCATCTCTAGGAGAGCAGGGCTCCATCATGTGTAACGGTTAATTGGGAAGCTCCTTCTTCCAGCTTTACATGCTGAGTGTAATGCCGTATGGGACAGGATATCCCTTGGGGTCAGCAGTGCTGGCTGTGTCCTCTCACAACTTCTTGTGCACTCCCAGCCTCCTCGCTGGTGGTGTGACTTCAGGGGCAGAAAAGGTCTTGAGGCTGAGTAAAGCACTGCTCAACAGTAATGGAAGCCTTCCTCTGTTACGAACACTGTTTCCAGCGCAAATCCATAACATAGTCACGTACAAGCTTCTACGGAGAAAACTAACTATCGCAGCCAATACCAGCACACTGAGACTCTCCAAAAGTTTTCCAGTGTGCCCTTAAATAATCCATTTGTTCTTCTCTGGAATAACATGCATAGCATGTGTCAGTTTACTCATGATAAGCTTTAATCAAGTTTTAAGATAGAGAGTTGCTTAGAATTGTAAGCTTGAAAAATGGAATGAAGTTAGAACCACAGAAAGCAATGGCATGCACCATTAGAAGTCTTATTTGCAGCTTCTCAGGCGCTGCTTGGATCTTGGCTGAGTTGGCATCATGAGCCAGCCCCACAGAAACCATCCCCAGCACAGATTTGGCCTGAAATCTCAACCTTGCATCTCTTCCAGCTCTACTTCTCAGCTGACTGCTGGTGTCCCTCAGGGTTGCCACTCTGGCCAGCCAGGCCTTCTCCCTTCCTCCCTGCCAAACCTTGTGCTGAAATATCACCAAGTACATCACTGTGTGCTTTCCCTCCTGCTCTCGTTTTGCTGATCAATATGTGTTATTTCTTAAAGAGATCATGCTTTTGGCTTCAGCATAGTGTGCAGTTGGAGCAGCTTATTTACAGCTCTACAGCTTGGGTAGCTGAAATAAATGAGGCAAGAAGAGACAAGATGTAACAGGAAAGCTAAAATCATTCCTCTGTATGGGTGTCAGGAAAGAGTTGTGATCTCATGGTTCACAACAAACCAATATTCAGAAAGATTTCACTCCGTACAAACCAAGCACACCACCAAGGGCTCCTGCCAAACCACAGTAGCAGATAAGCATGTCAGGAGCAGCGGCAGTGTGTCTGAGAGTGCGAAATGTCCTGCCTGGCTTGCAGTTAGTGATGGGACAGGCGTTGTAGTGAAGATCTGCACTCATTTTCTGTGAGTTTATTAACAGGAGTAAAAGCTTTAATGTGCTTCTTTTCACAGGTAGCAGTAGGGGCTCTGCAACTGTGTTTGGCACAGGTTCAGTTGCTGCCAGAGCACTGCAGCCACCATTCACAGGGAACAGTGCTGCAATGAAGGATTCAGAGGAAAGCTGTGGGAGTATCCAAAATTCTATACACACCCAATGGTGAGAGCCACAGAGCCTAGCTTGTTTCATTCAGTGTGCTATGGATAGCTGAGCACAATCTCCAAGTGCCTACACAGAGACCAGTGGCAGGACAATAGAAGGCCGTTCAAGCTACCAGAAAACATGTAATTTACCAGGTATGATCATCTATGTTTACAACTAGCAAAGGTCTGGGGGACTGCGGTTCCTAGTAGTGTTTAAATTACGACTGGTTGTTCTTCAAAAGGAGCCATGGATTAGGTTAGAGAAGATTTGAGGGCAGTACAGTGGTATGCACAGCGCAGCAGATCCTGGTACCCAGTGGCAGCACCAGAGGCAGGCCTCACAGGCTGAAACACAGGAGTTTCCCTCTGGACATCAGGAAACCCTTTTTCACTGTGAGGGTGACTGAGAACTAGCACAGGTTGCCCAGGGAGGTGGTGGAGTCCCCATCCTTGGAGATCTATGTGGTCCTAGGCAACCTACTCTAGGGCTCGGGCCAGATAACTCCCAGAGGTCTCTTACAACATCACTCATTCTGTGATCTTTCCTGGCTTCAGGATCTACTGACAGAACTTAGAGCATGTCATGATTCCCTACTCGATTTCTTTCTTATTTTCATGACATCAGCAGGGGTATAGTACAGATTCCCACAACACTAACATGAATAACAGACAGCAGGAGTTCAGTTTGAATAGGTTCCAGTCCAGCTGCTGATTACCTTCCAAAAATCACTATTCTGCTCTCATGCTGCTCTTGGTTAAGACTTGAGCACATCTAAATAATTATTGGTGAATCCAGGGCACTTTGTGGATGAGTTAATAAGATATAATTACAATTATCCCTCATAAGCCTGCTGTCCAACTTTAGCAATCAAAAGTATGATTTCAATATCTGTAAACATTCCTTATATAATTAATGTAGTATGAGATTTTGTGCCACAAAAAAAATGTGTAAGCTGTGCTAGAAAAACAGAAGGAAACTATACCAGGATGTTGCTTCTATTGACATCATACATGGATTTTGTATGCTATATATGACCAGTTTCTTTGAAAATATCTCTATATGGCTGAAAAATAAACTCTGCTTTACACTGAGTAAAGATTAAGGTTTAAAATGAATTACTTTGAAAACAACACTATCAAAACTAGTTTCTTTATCATATACTTACTCAGAAGTCAGAGCTATTAAGATTTTTATGGGTTCCCATTGTGTTTGTAAGGTTGATCTTGGCTACAAACCCTTTCATAACAAACCTGGTTAAAAGTTAAATATGGTTTGGGGCCAGCACAGAATATAAATATACATTTGCTGATATCAATCCTACTTCTGTCTCATTTCAGAAAGTTCTTTACAGCTTAAGGTTCCCCATGTTTAAAATGCAATCTTGCTTAACTCTAGGGGAGGAAAGTGGTCCTGGTACAAGGCCAGCATGAGCAGAGTTGTGAGAAGGCAGAGGGAGCAGCTATTTGTCAAAGGAATAACCTGTGTCCTGGGGAAGGGATTTTACTGTGTTTGAATTCACTAAGAACTGAAGCCAAGAGCAGCTTTCAGAAGCAACAGCTGATCTGTGGAAGGACCAGAGATTCCTGGCCTTCACCTGGGAGCTCTGGCTGGTCAGGGACACAAGGCACAACTTCTAAAGAGGGGCAAACCTTGCTAGGTTACAGCTCCCTGTTAATTCCAGACCTCATCCTTCAGATCAAATCAGTCAAATTGAATAGCATCATGTTGGAATACCTCTGCTTACAGAGACCAAAGAGGCACAGTTATCTTTCAAGAGTGTGCGCTGGCTTCCTGGGGTTCTTCTGAATGCATCTATCTTGGAGCCTATGTCCTTTCCTGTGAGCCATGGAGATTGCTACATCCAGTTATGTTGTTCATAAACAAAATGAGCAACTGTCACCCAGTGTCCACTTTTTAGTAGTGTGACTGATCTATGCAGAACATACAGTTTGCATAAAATAAAGTTCTGAAGTAAGTGAGAGCCACGAATGTGAGCCAGGATCTTCTCAGCTTCAGCCGAAGGCATCACAAGATTTCCCTTTATGGTGCTGCATTAGTGCCTCACCTCTGCTACATTTCCTTTCTCAGTGAATTCATTTTCAGTGAAATGAATGCAGTGGTATTGCTCACACAGAAAAATAACTGATGTTTAAACCTGGAAACTGGTGTTAACTTAAAAAGTGCTTCAGGTTTCAAGCACTAAAGACAGATTTTACTGAGTTCAGTGTGTGGGCACACTGCAATAAAGTCAATTTTGCTTTGCAAGGGTAAACTATACTGTGAAAGTAGCATAGCAGTGGCAGAAAAGACTTCAGCTGGAGCCACCCTCCCACAACACTGAGCCCTTGGCAGGCCTTGGCAGCTGTCATCCTTGTCTCTCAGTGTACAGTCACTACATAAGCAATGGAGAAACCTCATCGTTTTGAACTTCAAGATAAAAGCAATCCTTATTTACAGTTACACCCAGTGACTGTTGTGCACAGGAAGAGCATGATTATAACAATACAGTTAGGACAAGTCTTGCAAGTCTTCCCTACCTGGCTGTAGCAGGATATGTGCTGCCTTCACTGGATTAGATAAAATGCAGCCATGCTCCTGCAGCAGCACAGGACAGACCATACCTTCATACAGTTTGTGCAGAGTCAACCTGTCACTTCAAGGGGCAGAGTCAGGGTCTTGGGAGCTCTGATGGGCCTCTCCAGGTTCCTGTAGGACCTGCAGTCTCAGACGAGAGTTCCCTTCTCAGTCAGGGCATTTCTAACAGAACACAAGCAACAACTGTTTCCACACCAGGTAGTTTTTACAGACAATCTCTTACGGGATGAAAAAAACCTGTTACTGGTCAGTAATCATCGTTCTTTGAGCCATAGGGCTCGGATTCCTCAGTTGAACAGCGTATCTTGTCCCATGTGACACTCGGGTATTCCCAACATAACCCACACCAGGCTGACAGATGTGATAGGACTACAGGAGACCTGTGCTGTTCTGGAGTGGCAGCTGGATGCCAGTCTGGCTGCCCTATGACATTTGTATTTAGGCATTTGAATCCCTTCTGCGGTGCTTGAACATCTGAATACACAGGTGAACAGAGGCAGTCCAGTAGCTGCCCTCCTCCCCCCACCGAACTGTGGGTGCTGGCTGAGGCAGCGGATGACAGAGGCTTCACTCCACCCTGCATGGCCATGAGGAGGGCAGGGTCTGAACATGCCTTGAGCTGCTGGTAAGTCATATTTCTTTGCTCCACTGGCCAGAGGAGCCTGGCTCTGCAGTAACAAGCTACTGCACCAAATTCAACCCCCTCCGCTGTGAAGCCTTGAGGCTACATTGCAGCAGACAGCTGTAAGTTCAGAGCAGGAGGCACTTATTATTTTTGTATAAAATGTACACAAGGTCAGCAAAAGGACAGTTCCAGATAAGATTAAAGTAGATCCAACTTGGGAGGCAGGACAGTATTCAATCATCAGAACTACAGCAGAAGTCATAAACTCAGAGTTTTTCAATCAATCAGAGACACACATTAAAGGAAATGGCTGCAATGAATCCCCCCATTTCTGGCCAACACTTTTATAATGCATTTGGAGTTTTCTAGTCCCTTCTTCCAAAGGCAAAATATAGGCTTGCAATATTTTAAAGTAACATCAAGGACATAATGTTCCAGTTCCACATCCCCAATGTATCAATTAACTTGAGTGACTTGGAAAGCTTACCTTGAGGTTGCACACAGAATGTTGACATTAAGAAAGAAAATGCTGCCAACGTTTGTTGAAGTGCCAAAATGAAAGTGCCTTGTTGAGGCTCACCCCAGCCACCTCATTGTTCCTGTTCTATCTGACAGGAAAATCAGAAAGTGTCTGGGTGATTCTCCACCCTTTCCTCATTTTCTCTGCAGGGAAGCATGAGATCAGCAGCTTTCTCTTTTTGTTCATTTTTGTCCCCTGCATGGCTGCTATTTGTTTTGATTTATTAGAATTTATTTTCTTAAATAGGAAAAGATTTATGGGCTATAATACAGGGACACCTGCAGGCTCAGGCAGCTAGCTTTTGAGACCCCCTTGCACCAAGTCTACCCTACAGAATCATTCAGAGCACTTAAGTTTTAGGTTTCTTCTCTGAATTGTATTATAGACATTTTCTCCTGACTGCAGAGGCAGCGCAGGGAAATTAACCTGGCTGGGTTAAAGAAAGCCTTTATGAATACACTGCAGTGATTAGCAGCTTTATATTTGCTGATTCGCTATTCCAAAATTAGTGATGTCGCTGAAAGTAGGCAGCGTTAGTGGTATAGAAACATTTACATATAGCTCCCAGCTACCTTGTAAACATTCAAAGACCCAAGTCCATTACTGCCAAGAAATACATTTCCTGCTTATAACATATATTTATAAGAAACACAAGTAGCACCCAGAAGCAAGAATTCAGTTCTTTGACAGATTTAAAAGATATTTTAACAAAATAGGAAGCACAGTCTGGATAACTACATCATCAGTTACCCACTGTAACTAGTGGGGCTGTTACCTATTTTAAAGAGTTTGGTCACCATAACAAGTCACCTTCTTTTAATCTGTAAAGTTTTTGGCAACGTCAAATGACAAACCATGTATATTCATTTCCTTATGTAAAATCAGGAATTATATGTTTACCCACAAGTAAACATATTAAACCCACAAGTACCAGCCATTAAAAAACCCTTGTGGTGCAGAATTGCTCTTGATAAAACTTCCTGTGCTTTACTCATGCTAATTCTGATGTCTCAGTTATGAGTCCCTTGCTTTTCCAGCTGTATAGCAAATGGGCTAACGACATAAACTAAATGGGGTAAGAGCTTCTGGCCATGAGCTAATTCACACTATTCAGGGCAAGAGAGGCCAACAAGAAAAGTGCCGGAACCGAGGTAGCCACCGCTGTAGCAGTACAATGTGTACTTTTGCAGAATAACAAAATGAAAGAGCTTAAGGTCATATCGATCCCCAGCCGTAAATACCAGGCATTGACTTTAACAACGCTTATTTGGTACATCTAATGTCAGAATGAAATAAAGGGTGATATTTCCATTATGATTAATTTTTCCAGCCTCAGGGGTACCTGTCACCGCTACCCCATATTGCTTGTTTCATAGATTTGCTTTATTTTTTATCATATTTCCAACTTTTTAATCTTATTTCCAACTTTTATTTTCAGTGACTGGAGAGTCATTTTTATTATTCTCTCAGACCTGCTAGGGAATATAGCCCGCATACACAGAGTAATCTGAAGAGATTAGCAAAAAATGGCAAATTTCCAACCGCTAAACTTTTCTGTGTTCATCTTTTTATCTGTACTTGATTTTACTGTAACAGTTGGATTCCATTCTCAACATTTTATATCCTTCCTTCCCTCCCTGGTAGATAGCCACCCTCCACATGGGGATTTAAGCAGAAAGAGAAGCAAGGCAAACTTTCCACCCTCTGGCTGTACCAAGGGTTCCTGTGATGAGCAGGTAAGTTGTGTTCTCCACAGCAGTGCCTACAACTCTCTCTGTGGGTTTAGTGGATTTCAGTTGTATGCCATTAGGGATTACCCTAATCTTCAGGTACATGAAGCAGAGAGAATTCACCTTGTAATGCATATATAGTAAAAGCCTTTCAACACACCTCTGTAGTGCAACTGAATACCTTTAGCTTTTTAATACCAAACACCAAAGTTTAGAGACTAGGCATTACATATGTTACTGCCCTAAACTGGTAACAGGTTACAGAGAGGAACTGTAAGCAAAAAGGTCAAGCAATAAGGAATAAAATAGTGCCTCTTCATAAAAGCTAGTTTAGTCTAGCATGATTGTATCAAAACAGTCTCACGTAAGGTAAGTCTTACTAGAGAAAAGAATAAGAGACATCACTTCTGTGAAAATTCTTCCCATCATATACCTGAAGGAGCCAAGGTAACATAATAAAGAACAGGAACAGTTGGTATTCCCCAAAAATAAAGCTCCGAAACCCTTCTGGTCAGTATTTCCTCATTTGATTATTTTCTCACATGAATGTTCAATGTTGCTACAATGTATTAAGATTAGGGGGAAGGTCCCTTAGATGCAGAGTACCCAATCTGATTTGCATAAATTAGTAATTACATCAAATTAGGGCCATATTTTCAAAATCTAGATCCAGTTTACATGTGGTTATCTAGCAAAGCAAATTAGGCCATTATATGTCTAAGCACCTTATTTGCATGTGCAATCAAATATGTAAATACTCATGGTCTCAAATGTATTTCCTTTCTCATTCTTATGGTATATGGGAGACTGAATTGCTCCTGGTTGAAAGCTTCACCCTTCATTTTGGTCATATAAACATGTCTAGGGCAGCTGTAGCAGATGTGATACTGCAGCTTGATATTAACCTGTTGTATTTTAACCTTACCCAGCGCTTCCAAAGATGTGATGTCTGTTCAGTTCCCTGAAACTTCAGCTATTCAGAGTGATGTTTCTCACAGTAACTACTGATAATATAATTTCTTGGCTATTTTAACAAGTATGCTTTACTTGGATTGAGACTATTATAGGCATCTGACAGTGCAACATGCAAACGAAATATTGACCTGACTGCAGGGTTGCCTTTCATTTAAGGGGAACCTGAGTAGTCTCTTCAGTGGGTGACTACAAAGCACACTGAAAAACCCAGGCTCCCTTCTTTCCTCCCTTCAAGCCCTTACAACATAAACACACTGTCTCAGGAAATGACACATTCAGTACACCTCAGTAGACAATGACCACTTGAGAAGGGAACAACTGTTGTACCACCAGAAAAGGAAGGATTAATTTAGGGGCATGGAAGGACCTACAGTGGTGGTTCAGGCTGCAGCAGATGTAGAGAAGTCAAAAGCTTCTTGGAGGCAAAAGAGAGAATTTCTCACTCAGTGGATCAAAACCACTCTGGTCACTGTCACTGACGCTAATGTCCTGTGCTGCTTCCAGCAGTGTGGTTTTTACTTGAACTTCAGATGTGAGTGCTAGCACCCATCTGAGAAGCAGATCTTTGAAAACACTGATTGAAGATAATTTTGGTAAGATTTTAAAGCGATTTTCACTGTATATATTGTCTACAATATGTGCAGGACATGAGCACAAGGTTCAGGGGTCAGACCAAAACTTCACGCCCAAGAAAGTAGCTAGTCTCCATAAAAGTCTGAGATGATGAGATGTCATATACACAAATGGACCAGGATCATGGCTTTTTCATGGCAATAGAGCAGATTAGTGCACTAGGTTACCACTTTATGCAGACATCAACAACCACACTGCCAAATCCCAGCTCTGCAACATAAGGTATTACTGTCCAGTTCTTGAGAGTGTGTAAGAAATCACACTTGCTAAATTGGCCTTCTATTTTATCAAGTTTCTGGGATAAACTAGCTTTAGATAGTTTAGATAAACACAGCTTTTTAGATAAACATTTTAATGTGTTTGATTGTATAATTGAGGCTATAGATAAAATGGGATCAAATCGACTAAATAAAGGCACTTCCATGTTCAGTAATATTTTCTAAGCACAAAGATGACATCGTCTTAGAAGTAATCTTAGTTCTAGAGATATGTATTTCATAAGGCTTGGAAGTTTGTATTCTATTTATAATTGTCTGTCGCAGTGTGATAAACCTTTCTCTTACAGTATACTTGTACACAGATGAAGTAAACCAGCCACATCCAAAATCAGAATAGAGCACAGATAATATAGCACAGATAAATATGAAGTTTGTCGTCTTTTGTGAGTTCAAAGCTTGTTTTATCCTTTAGAGTATTTAGTTTGTGGTCCACTGATGTTAGCAGTAGAACAAACATAACTTTCCATTTCAAAAAATGCCCAATTTAAAGCTCAAAACTTTTGGCTCATTACTATGGGAATAGCTGTTGCTTTAGCATCAGAAATTGCAACACAGAGTTAGAATCAGTGGTGTGGTTTAGTATTTTGTTGGCAATATGGTCAAACCAAAGAATTTCACAAGAAAAAACTTCCCAGGTTTTGTTTGATTTAACATTTTGCTCTAGAGAAAATTAGTACCGTTTGTACCTTGGAAAATAAAGCATAAGCTAAGGCTTAGGAGGCATATTAAAGTGTGCCCATCAAGAAATCGTATGTCCCACTCTTCATTTCCATAAACAGCCTCTTTATTTGTAGGAGCTGGCAGGAAGGGACTAATGCACCAGCAAATGCTCCTGCATGTTTGTGTAAGCACTAAGGTAGCCTTGATGGCCACAATAACCATTGCCCCTCAAGGTCATGCTGGCAAGCAGAGTGCAGAGTCCTTTCTGCAGAAGGCTTCTGTCATTGTATGTGGTTTGGGGAGGAGCGGTAAGAGGAGGAGATTGCCCCAGGATGAGAAGATGGATGTGGGCAAACACTGAACAGCCCTTGAGAATGGAAATTAACAACCTCTGTTGCAGTTCCCCTGGCGCCGATGGTCTTCCTGCTGGGGCACAGCCTTTGGCAAGCCCTGGGGTAATCAGTTTGTCAGACTGCTTGTCATGGTGCTTTGGAGCAATGCCTGACTGAGGCAGTCAGACGCCATCAGCCAAACCCACTTTCAGGCATTCTTTATATCTAGTACATCAAACTGTCCTTGTTTCTCTCATGGATCAGTCCTTCCAAACTACTCACCAATTACTGACTCTTTTTTTCCTGCTGTTCCTCTATATTTGTCCACTGGTCCAGGTTGCCTGTTGTCTTTCCAGTTTTTGTTGTTTCTCTTGACACAGGCAAAATTGATACGTTAAAGTGTCTTGTTTAAAGACTTCTGAAGGCTCAGAAGCACTGCAGCAGCATACAGAGACTTGCCTTGGGGGTATTTGTCTGCTTTGCAACACAGGCCACAGCTTTGTAACAAAGGACATCTTTTAGCATAAAAGCACACAGTTAGTCTCAAGCCAAGTCCTGAAAGACATGGATCATCATTATCATAAAACCAATCACCACAATGGCAATTAACTCGGACCTTAGTAAGCAGATACATGAGGTTCGGTAAGTGATGCAATCTCAGTCTTGGAAAAAAAAAATGTGCTTCAGCACTCTGCATTGAAGATGAGGTTTCTGACAGAGCCAACACAGGATGTGATAGCTCCCTTTCAATGGGAATCTGCATTTTCGTTTTCCACCTCAAATTCAGTGGTACAAAAGTAATCCTGCACCTTTGCAGCTATAGGGAAAAAATCATTTTACATAAGCAAAGGCACCAAAAAATGGGTTGATACACTAATTCCAGCTATGTAATCACCTCCTTGCTGGTCGTCTCAAAAAAAACTTCCCACAGAGTAAGTCAAGTGGTGACAAATGATTTCTCTGAGACATAACACCTTTCATTCCTTGTAAATCAGACCGACAAGTGAATTCTCTACAGAGGAGAAGTAGTCTCAGCACAGATCCACAGAAAGAGACAAGCAACAAGTCTAAGCAGTAAGGAAAATAACATGCACAAAAACTCTACCTAATACTGAAGTACCAGCAAACAAAATTATTTAATTGGGGTTAGTATCCACTTTGCATACCACACTCCATGCTGAATTTGTAATGAGAATGGGAGAAATCTTGCTAACCCTTGGGCACTTTACACTGCTACCAATGATGATCCTGGTGCAGACTGAAAGAACTTGTATGCCTGTGTCATGTCTCAGCAGCAAGAACAATTTGGCTGGAGATGCTGAATGTCTTCAGGTCCTGTGGATACTTGGGAAATTTTACCTTTTGGTTATGCTTGGTCTAATGGACATTATGATGAAACTATTTGACTAGGATTAGGTGCAGAATATAACCTAGCTGGTAACTTTCCACCTTCTCAGGAACATTAAGCTCATTCCCTGAAATAAATTGCTTGTTCAGTCTCACACATCGCTGGGGCTAAACACCCTTTCACAGTAAGAAGGAAAAAGACAGATTCATCAGCAACCACAGAGACCAGGCCCAAAATAATTCAGCAGAGATTAGGCCTTAAATTGGCACACTGCCTGGGAGTGAATTATATCCATGCCACTGGACTTAGTGGCCTTTCTCATATGGCCCTTACTATATATTTCTACAGTGACTTAGTATCTGGCTCCATTTATTTACTTTTTTTCCTTAAATATTTTCAAAATACCAATACTGTAACTATTAGAAAATTTCTAGTGATGACACGTTTGGCAGCCAGAAGCCTTGTCTCCCTAACATGGTTTTGCTTTTATGCCTCTCTCTGCTAGTCATTTTAGATTCATTTTGCTGTTCTCCTTCTTCCCACTCTTATTTCCTGGTACAAATTTCTATCCTTTCAATGTGAACATGGGTGTTTGGCCAAATCTCTGGCTTGAAAAGACTTCAGTGAAAGTTCAGGAAAAGGAAATGTGCTCAGAAAAGCAGACCAGTGATTCAGAGAAAACTCCAGGAACAAACTCGCCAACAAAGTTTGCAAGTTGGCAAGCAGGTATTCTTTATTGCGGCACTGGGAGACACAGGGGTAGCTCCTCCTAACGTGCATCCCCATATTGCTGCACGGGCCATCCTTATGTAGCCACTGAGCATACATACATATTCATGAGCCTATACATGAATTACATCATTTTCCAGAAAGTTTCCCGCATGTGTACAAAAATGTGGTGGTGGTCTCTGAGGGTCGTTTACTTCTTCCAATGATCTTCATCACTTCTGGCAGTTTTTGAAGCACCAGCTTAATCAACATCACAGACATAGCAATCATCCTGTCCTTCTACTTACCAGTTAGTTTAACTGTGCCCATCCTGGACATCTGCTAGTCCCAGATACTCCCTATCCCCAGGTCCTGTTTTTCTATTTTGTTTTTTTTCTTACACTTCTTGTATTAGGGTCCTAAGGACCTAAAACTATGTCAGCTACCTTCGAGCGCCCCAGTTATTTTCCATTACAAAGGTATAAAACTTAACGTTTCTTAGAACTGATTACATTTTGTGCTTTTGTGACTCCTTGTCTCACCAAGGATCTTTAAATCTGCCTCCTGCTTTTGTTAACTTGCAATCAGCACCTTGCATTTGAAGAACAGATCTTGCCATACACTTCTAGTGGTCAAGTCCTTAGGCTGAACTCAAGCAATCAAAAAAATCATGACAGGCTGAAAACAAGTAAAACTCTCACAGATTGTGCCCTCTTGCTCTGAGCCAGTGAAGTGTACACCTCACAGTTGTTCAAAGACTTGAGGCATGCCTCTTAGCAAGAAAATCCCTGAAAGTGAAAATTCCCACATAACTGTAAAATTCCAAGAATCTGTTGGAGAGAAAACCCAGGCGTTGCAAATCTTGCTGTGAACTGGGGGCAGCTGCTAATGTTCAGATTGCAGGAACCCAGAACCTTGCTGAGCCTGGAATGTTTTGCTTATTTGTGCTATGTACAATGACCACTACAGGTAATGTCTAGCCCATCTCCATCCATTCAAAATATAACATGACTGCTGTTACAAGTCTGTAATAGTGGATTTCTGTGTCAGTTTATAGATAGGTCTCTTGAAGGACAGCTGGTTTTGGCTTTTGGTCAGCAGCCAGAGCTGACTGAAAACACTATGTGACCAGTTTTTAGTGAAATGGTTGAGGAGGTTGCCCATCCTGTTCTCAGTGCACATTATTTTTGCCACCAAATGCATGACCACATTGACAGTATAACCAAGTTCCAGCAGAAAAAGACTGAAAGACTACAGACACCAAATTCACATCCCACACTTGAAAATTATTTCTGCCTGGCAAAGCTGTACATAAGAGTTGTGAAGTGCACTGATGAAGAGGGCTGCACAGCTGCTACCCATATTCAATATTTCAGTACAGGAAACCTCACTCTATAGAAATCACTCATATCCTGAGCAGTTTTCTCATGAGGAACTCTCACAGAAATTGGTGGAGAGTTAAAACCAGCCTTGGTTAAGGCAAGGGATAGATGTTTATTAGAAGTAATCCTAGATCCACTGAAATTACTTGCAAATTTTCACTGATTTCCATAGGATGGGCTCTTGGCCACTTTTGATGGAAAGGAGATGAACTCCATAGGATGGCAAGTCATTTAACTTTTCAGATGGTTTCGTGCAGGAATTTGAAGAAGGCCATCCTTTCTAACATGCATATAGTGAAGCTTAGTCACTGTTCTATTGATCCCAGGCTCTTTATAGCCTGTAAATTAGGCAGAAATCTCAGCTGGTATCTGATCTCACATGTTATCTTTGATGGCCAAGTCGTATTACATGACTGAAGAATTCAAACTCATTAATTATTATAACTGAATTAACATAGATACATAAAACAATTGAGGTATATGTCAGACTACATACATCTTAATGTTAAGTTTCAAAAATCCCAAGTAACTGTCCACAGTAACACGTCTGGAAAGCCCAGCTTTTGCTCTCACCACTTACAGCTTAAAGAGCTTTATCTTGATCCTAGGCCTGGTTACTTGGTCTCCGCAGGTATCCTCAAGTACACCATGCCTTTCCAAAGTCAACAGGCCTCCACATGTGTACCAACAACTGTCTTCCTAGCCTCAACTGCAGAACTGAGCCCAAAGGAAGAAAGAAGAAAAGAAGAAAGAGAACAGTTAATTTCTGATCAACCAAATAGTCTAATGAAATACAGTGAGAAAGGCACTGCAGAAATGTATTTATAACACACAGGATGTTAAAACAAACAAGTCAGTGGTAGAGGGAGAATGACTCAAGCAAGATAAGCGTCCAAATAATGCATCAGGCTTTGAGTTGGCAAGAATGCTACAGAACCAGATGTAGGCTGTGAATCAGCAGCTTTGGAATGCCAGCACAGAAAGAATGGCAATAATGATCCAAGGGGATACAAGAGGCATGCAAAAACAGTTCCAAGACCATTTTAGCAAAAGCACGTGTTTCTAATATATATACGTATATTCCTGCGACGGTAATGTCTCAAACACTTTCTAGCTTTGTTCCCCAAAGCATTAATTGAGGTCCAAGAATGTTCCTGAGATCCTGAACAGATAAAATCTTCTGCTAACCAAGGCAAAATTTAGAATAAAACCCCTCATGCTTTAGACAGACCTATTTGCTGGAGGGTGAAGACAAAATGCTGAATTACTGCTGTTTAGTATCCAAAATCTGACTTTCATGGGCTGACTTCTGCCCTGGCTGGCACTACAATGGGCTGAGGACCAAGAAGAGGGGAGCAATCCCGTGCTCCTGGGAACATGCTGCCAAGCGCAGGATTCCTTTCAGCGGGTGGGGATAAGAGACATGCTGTGGGCAAGAGCAGCATTTGTCCGCAGCTAACTTTGGCTGTTTGCTAAACAGTCTCAGGATAGATGCGGTCCAGCGGGAAGGCTTGGCATGTATCCCTACCCTCACCCTGCTGATTGTGCTCTCTTCTTGTCGATCGGAGATGCAGGATTATTGCAGCACTCAGACTTCATTAAAGATCTTTGGGACTCCGTGAAAAGACACTCATACAGGTCAGTGAGAGTCCTTATATCCTTTTCTTTTTGGCAGCATCACTCATTTCTTCTCTCCTATGAGGGGTACCAAAACACCATTTGGCCTCCTTGGTCTATCTGAATGCATAGGCCCTGTGCCTTCCTAGAGAAAAATCTGGTTGGGTTCAGTAGAGAAGTCAAATGAAGTTTCTGTTTCTGGAAATAGGAATAGCACATAATGCTGCTGGAAGAATTACCTTCCGTTTCACTAGATAAGCCAGACTTCTGGAAATTTTGCAGGCATTAGAATATATCTACTTAACTTCAAATGGCACTTACTGATTTGATGATTAATTTTCATTTTCTTTCCTTTTTCATATTGGCCATAAAACCCCCACCCATTTATTTATAAAAGTCTAAAAATCACCTTTCTTCCAACTTCCAGTCTAGAATTAAAAACCCTTTATAAGAATTGATTACCCCTATCAGCTGACTGACTGAGAGTAGTTGACTGGACTGCTCTGCCCAGCATACAAAAAGGCCATTGTCAGTATCCAGAAAACACCTCAACACTTCAAACAGAAATCACATGAAAGGACCTTCATGGTGACCAGATGGGTCAGTTGGCAAGAGGACAACTGACAGCAATGAGAAGCCTGCCCTCTGTGTGTTTATAATTACCACACAGGCTGCTCAGGATATTTTTACTTCTTTTTTGTTGTGGCTCTGCTGTGAGCAAAGTCAAACATCTTTATGGCTTCCATAGTCTACCTGAAGATGTATTTTCCTTGAAAACCATTTCAGCATTATCAGGGAGGAATAATCCCATTACCAAGGAAGCAGTACTTGTTTTTTTATTTCAATTAAAAATCAGTTCTAGCTTTGACTAGTTTGAAAAATTACTTTATCCATCACATTACTTTGGTCTAGTTCAGAATAATAATGCTGAGTTCTTTTCAGAGAGCAGGACAGCAACTCTTTTCTTGTCTATGCTACTGAAATCTGTGGATGTAGTTTGGATGAAGACAGGAGAGGAAAAAAAATGAAGTATGATGAGAATTTCTAGTGTTCCATTATGTCCTCAGCTGAAAAATCCCATCCAAGATAATAATACATTTCACCGTGGTTTGTAGTCAGGGGGAGAACATTGTTTTCAGAGAACAACTACACAGCACTGTTTGTTAGGCTGGCACTGTGCTGTGCCCTGAGGCATATAGTTAAATTACAGTCTTTTCAGTCCCACTATGCCCAAACTAAGACATAAGGAAAACTTAATAACAGCCTGTGCGGGCCTTCTGCACTCATTGCAATTACAGCTGCAAATGTGTGACTGAACAGAGCAGCAGCAGCAGTTTTCTCTCACTGCTCATGTATCTCAGTCCTAACTTGAAAAAACCACAGATAGGAAGAGCAACTTATGCCACTGTTCTGTTCATCCATTGGTCCCTGCTGCCCAGATTGCTCATATGCACACCAAAATGGTATTTTGGGCACTGAGGACAGACAACTCTGTGCTGGGAACTGGCCTATTGCTCCTTGCAGAACACTAAGCAAATACCTGGCAGTAACACACTGCTGATGATGGCAGAGTTGACCTGAGCTGTTTGTTAGAAGCATAAGGTTATGCCTCCCATTGCAAAGGACCTGGGCATTTTAGAAATTTGGAATGGGTTTTTTTGTACTGTTAAAGCATGAAAGGCAACTGCTCAAAGCTCTGCCTATTTTTGTCCCAGTTACTGAACGGGGAGCCTAATCTTGGCCTTATATAAAAACAAAAGCTGGTTCCCACTCAACACCTTTCCTCCAATAAAAGAAAAAACCTTGACATAATATAAATCAAAATAAATAAATCAGAATAAATAACGGCCGATTGTATTTCACCTGCAGCTGACTCAGCTATGCCCTCAAAATACATACAGACAGTGTGTGATCGTCTTTCATTTCATCACTTGTTTAGGTAATAGAGATGTTTTGTTCTCCAAAGTAAAAGGCAGAAAAAAAGCAAAGTAAAAATGTAAAAAACCCCCAACAACCTCTACACCTAACACATAGAATTTGCAGGTCAAATAAAGCAGAACTGTTTGCAACTGTTTCTGGAAAGTTTATGGGTTTGGATATTATCTCACTGAGTAGAAAATGACCAAGAGATGGAAATACAAAGAAAGATTACATCTGTAAAAATATGAGACTTCAACAAATGGATTAAAATAAGATGATCTCTGTCCTGAGCTAGAGATCAGGGATATCCCTCTGTGTTTGATTATTTGCCAGTTGTGTCACTGGAACTTTGTCTTTGCACTTGTAACCCTGGCAGAGAAACGGCATGCAAGAAGAAAAGTGCCAGAAAGGCTCATTAATGCCTGTGTAAATAGCAGCTCTTGCCTTGTATGGGCACTGGCAAAGATTCGGTGAATACCCCAGCAACCTCAACACTGAAGGACACTATATTGCTTTACAGACTTTATACAGACATATTTCACAGATTAAAATGCATCTGTGAAATAGCTCAGACTCTTCTGCAGGTAGAATTACCCAATTAATTAACATTTTGATATTGAAAGGTTTTTTCACATGCATCCCAAGCTAACCACTAGCGGTAAAAAGCCAATTCTTGGAGTCTGTTGGGTACCAGCCCTACTAATAAATTGGATACAAAAGAATAGTTATTTCAAATTTGAATTCTAACTTTAAGGTCATTCTTATCTGGTTTTGTGATTCCCATCCATGAACTTATCAACCTCCATCTTAAAACATTCTGAGTTTCTTATAACAATGTACCATTGTTGTCTACCTTTTCCCAAGGAAATCTAGCCATGGGGAATACAACAGTAATCTAATGCATTTTTTTCTATTAAAACAACATGAATTTCTATGTTAACCCTTACATTATTCTGTTAAAATTAGATGTCTAAAATAATAGACTGGTCCTGTAGACTAGGCTGTACCTTCCAGCAATGGAAGCAGGATGGATGTATCTGTAATCAGTGTAATCTGTAATCCTTGCGCAGAAAGGACAGCTGCTCCAGACAGTCTTCTGTAAAAGACTAATACAATTAACCTCGTAAATCCTAGACTAAATGCAAAACACATATATGCAAATTTTTTTTTTCAAAGCATATTAGGTCTGGTTCTCACCTGTGCTACTGAAAACCATGAGATGCTGTCGATGTTAGAGAGGGGAGATTTCCAGAAATTGTGAGGGATTAAAGAAGTATTCTTTCCTTTCCCATTTTTTAATTATTTACTTTTGAATAATAACGAAGGTACATGAAAACAGAAGTGGAAACTTTCTGCACCACAATTACTTCAGCGTATTGTTAATGCTGTTGATGATGTCTCTACCATATAGGAGGATTAAACTGTTGAAAATGGAAAACACCGGTATTATTGACTTGGAAGTCAAAAGGAAGATTATGTTGATGAGGCTTAGAATGAACAGGTAAACAAGATGGAATTTTATAATTAAAACATAGAAGGGTCTACTCCAGGGAAAACACCTGAAAAAGGACTGTGATATCCATACAGATATTTGTTACAAGTTTGCTCACTCTGGCCAGCATTAAGAACAGTATAAACTGGGCCTACAGCATACATGGGCTACTGATGTCTCATACTAGAAGTCTGACATTAATTTAATCAATTTCAAATACATCTTCACTTTTGAAAATATTCTAAAGAACTTTAAATCCCATCTATAGAACTATACTACAAGTTATTCTAAAAGTATTTCCCTGATTAGAGTGAGTGAAAATATTTCCCATCAAAGTTTAAGTTTTTTCCAAACATTATATATTTATCTATATTAAGATACTTCTCCACCCTTTGGGAGCCAATATAAACACAAGACATCAGTACTGGAAGGCAAAAAACCCAACTTCTTATGCAAATGAAAATCTCACTGTAAGACTTTAATTTCTGAACAGGCTACAAACCCAGTGTCCATGTGTGCTGCGCTGCATATTTGAGTATGCATGTATATAAACCTCAAGTATGTGAGCAGCAACTAACTTGGATACCCCCAGCAACTGCAATGTGACAGTGCAAGCTCCATGCAGACTAATTATCCTGCTAAGCCACAATCAGGTAGAGGTCTGGAGGATAAGAGAAACTAAAGGTCACACCAGGCTTCAAATTTACAGTGGCTTTAATAACCTTTTACAAGCTGATCTGCAAGGTTGCACCGGCCAATGAACCATGTACTTCAGCTTCCTCCCTCTCCGCTCCCAACCCTCTTCTTCCATCCTAACCTTCACATACTCTTCAGGGTAAAGTAAACTTTTAATCCCCCATCACTTAACTGTATGCAGAGGAATGGAGAGAACTATCAGCAAGGTGTGCTGTCTGTTAAATACTTGGCCAGCACAAAGGGCATATAGAAAATACTAATTTTGCTCATATTATGGTATGCTAGTTTCAGCTACTGCAAGGGGCACTGTTTCCATTTAAACGACATAAATCTTAGTGAAAACTTTATTATGTTTCCTTCCCTTATAGTTGGTGGGAACCAACTTATATTTGGAGGCAAGCCTAATGTTTGGGGGGATTCCAAAAATGGAGACTATACCAACTGAGGAATTCCAAAAATGGAGGCTATACCAACTGAGGAATCCATTTCCTTATTTTTCTATCTAAGTACAAGCCCTGTCTTCACAGCTGTAACCAAGGAAGGAAGCATTCTCTGCCAGGAATGATGATACTATTGTTTCTGGAAGAGGTGCATGTGGACAATCAGAATACGGTTATTTAAGAGGTGTGGGAATCACAAAGGCAATTTCAGTTCCACTGTTCCATTTTTTCTCTTTATATCTGGCAATGTTTTATAATGTTCTGCAAAACAATTACAAAACCAACAAGGTTATTGATATCTAGTGAAGAAAAACAACTTAGAAGTATTGCGGGCAAAAGGATGAACAGCTTTGAAGATTAATCCTTGTCTTAATAACAGAAATAAAAAGGGTTTCAGAAATTGTTCCCACTGGTCTCTTGTCTTTGCCCATATTATTCACCATTTTGGTAGGCATCATGACAGGAATATTTCTTCCAGACAATTTGACAGCTGGAGTGATGCAGTAGAAAGTATTGTGGCAACTCTGGGAGAAAAACTGTATCCTGTCATCAGTACCAGAGAAGAGAGGACATAAGAGACATAAGCATTGGCAAAGAGAGAGAAACAAATAGTGACAAGGTCATACAAACCATGGAATGCAAACCAAATGATCTTTAATGCTGTGAAGGTACTTAAGGAAGAGATAATTAAATATAATTACAACAAGGATCAAGAGAGGTTGTATGAGTAGCTATACTTTTTTTGAACTGCTTGAGATGCCTGCCGGACCTTGGGAAAGCAACCAAAAACCATTAGAAAACCATTAGAGTGCTGGATAGACAGGGCAGGGCTATATAAAAGCTGAAAACTGAGCACCTGCATGAATGGAAATATGGATATGATGGACGTTTACTTAGGATCACAAAAGTTCTTTAGATGCTGCCAGAAAGTGATTCGTACCTGCCTCATCCCTTACCCGATTTTCTTTTCTTTACTCAGCTACTCCTTAGTGTAGTGTGCTACATCAGCACTTCAGCACCAAAGCTTCTGAATAACCAAGAACTGCTGCTTTCCCACATAGTAACTCTATGTCGTAACATCTGGCAAACATCCAGATTAAAAAAGAAAACAGACTTTTACTAAACATCTTGAAGACCTGATGAAACCTCTGTACAGTATCCAGGACAGTAAATGAGCTTGAAAATATGACTCTGAGGAGACAAACAGTATGAATTGCACTATGACAAATATATGCGTATGCATGCACACACACCTCTTTACCCCACTCCCTTCACTTAGGGCAACTCTCCAGCTAATGAAGACTCTAAGTTTCCTGCATGCAAGGCACATATCCATTTATGGGAAGAGCAGA
Source organism: Psittacus erithacus (assembly GCA_009867235.2). Classification (NCBI taxonomy): domain Eukaryota; kingdom Metazoa; phylum Chordata; class Aves; order Psittaciformes; family Psittacidae; genus Psittacus; species Psittacus erithacus. The sequence goes on from WYDI02001406.1 coordinate 38,490, forward strand.
AGTCAGGATGGTGAGTCTGTGTGAGGTCAGCTGGAACTTAATATAAAGGGTTGATTTTGAAGCACAGTTGTCTCACCCTCTCACCCCCCATGAATGGTTTGTTTACCGTTTCCAGAGAAATTTCTTCCCTGTATAACAGGACAAAGCAATTTCAAACTGGGTTCTGAAGATCAGCTCCCTTCTGCACATCTCATGTGCTGTCACCAACAATAAATGTCGTATTTTAGATAACTTTGTTGATAAAAGAACTAGAAAATGGTTTGAATTCCTCTCCTTCAGCAGTATTTCTGCAGAGCTTGAAAAGTAGAGATTCATGAAAAATATTTTGTCAATAGATTTCAGACATAATTTTGAGTATAAGCATGTTTCAGATTTGCTGAATGAAAAGCTGTGTATGGTCATCTTTCTAAACAGAATGAAACTTAAGAAATAAATGTGAATTTTACAATCACTTTGTGTGTGTGTGTGGTGACTTAAAAGCACCATTTCCTTCAACAGCCATAGACCTTGATGCTTTCTGATGTGTGAACTAGTCAAAAAGATGTAGCCAGGTATAATCTTTTGAAACTGTATTAGTGGAAGGCAAGCCCCTCACATCTGCAGCTGACTCTGCCTTTACTTTTCATTGGCTAATAAAAGCATGACAACCTTGGCCAATTAGCCACAAGAATTAATAAACACAAAGGAAGGCAAGATGCTAGATCTGCTGAAGCCAGCTTTTAAGGTCCTTCCCTAGGAAATCAACTAGACCTTACCAAATACTAATATTTTTGAGCTTAGCTTTTGAAGAAACATGAAAAGATGGGATTTGGTGGGGGGGGTGGGAAGAAGAAAGAAAAACAAAAAAACAAAGTCAAACCAACACCAAAAACAAACCAACCAACCAACCAACCAAAAAGAAACCAACCCAAAAAAAAACCCCAAAAAACCTCAAACCAAAACAGAAAGACCCAGGGATCTGTTCCTCCAAACCCAAGATTGGCATTGTATATGATTTCTGACACCCTTATAGCCAACTATATGAGACCACTGGAGACATTGTGATGGGCTTTAAAGTACACAAGATACATGACACTAATGTATTTTGATAGATAATATGTATTGTACAGATACATGATCATAATACATATCTTGAAACTTCCTTATCATTCAACCCACTTTCTATTCTCTCCGTTCTCTGAGTCTTGGGTCTGAAGGAAGACGAGTAAACTATGACATAACCTGGACTATATTAGAGTGGTGGGTTTTGGCACATAAAAGCAGTTAGATTAATAAAGCAAGGTGATCTACTTATCATATCAATGAGGAGCTGTGATTGACACTTTAAAGAATGCACAGTCTTTGGATCTATTATTGATCGTAATGTTCTCAATGTAACTTATGTCCCCTATTGTTTTGCTACCATTTACAAGTGAAGAAATAAGCAGGGCTATATTTTCAAATGTAAATCTCTTATCCACATTTTTGCTACTTCCAGGCAAAGTGACTGGGTACTTTCTTTCAGAAGAGCAATCCTGAGGTGAAGAGGAAGATAAAACAAAATCAAAACCAAACAGAAGAAAAAAAGAAAGCAACTCTAAAATGGGGACAAAGGAAACATTACATTCTGAATCACTGGTGTTACATAGTTAAGGCTGACTTCTGTTCTGCTCTTCAGGTCTCTGCTTCCTATGAAATGCTAGTTGCATCACCAACTATGTATGTATGTATGTATGTATTTCTGAAGGCAATCTGAGATGCGAAGTAATGACGTCTGTAGGCATCGGTGGTTTGAAATCAGGCCACCTCTCCTGTCAAAACTGTATCTTTACGGCTGGATCAGCCAAGAACAATTTTGTGTCCTCTTTAAACATTTGGATGTTAATTTTTGCAAAGCTTGCCTAGTGCATAATTTCTTCATCTTAGAAAAACCCCAACAATCCCCAAACCTGGAAACTTCTCTGTATTACAGTATCCTGTCATCAATTTTGTTCTGCAGCACCTGAGTGACTCTTTTATGGAGTACCTCAGTTACCACACAGACATCCCATCATGATTGTATTTGAAGTCCATTGTCCCTGCCCTTTTCACTAACAAAACATACGGTAGCTGTAGGTTGGTGTCTCTCTGTGTGTGCAAAGGTCCACCGGCTTTGCTGAAAGTTTTCGCATCTGTTTGCTGACAGTGGAAAGTGAGATCTTAGATCCCATTCTTGATGCTGAAGGAGGTCCCACAGCAACCACAGACTTCTGTCTGGTTCTTACATGTTCCGAAATTTGACTCTTCCACTTTGTCTCTTCTATTGCCATCACTTTTCTTGATTCCTTCTGTGAATAAAGCATCTTCCTTCTTCTTGAATTCAAGAAAGTCATGCTCCCTGCCTTCAGCTCCAGCTCCCACATCAAACAGAATGCAAAATGAAAGCTTGCTAAGCCCCTGTTGCCTAGACATGGAGCAAGTTAACTTGTTCAGTGATTCATATATACACATTAGTCACAGGAAGTAACTGTGATGGGATGGAGCATGTCTAAAGAAAATGCTCATATGAGGGTTTTTTTTCCCCAAGGTCAGTCTTGAGTAGTTTTAGATAATCAAAATCAGAGCACTGATTCCCAGGGTTTCCCCACCCAATTTTGATCCTTAGGCTCTCTACTATAAATCTCACATGAAACAGTTTCAGGAGTTTTCCTTTAGCAACAGTGGCAAACACTGCATGTGTAGTCTCACTCTCGAAGAGACGTAAACTATTTTTGCCACAACTATTAAAAAATTGGTTCAGCTGGCATCCAGGAAGTTAAGATACAATCCAGTGATGAATTTAGTATGGGTTATAAACTATGAAAAGTAACTGAGAATAGGGATTTATGATGGATGTTTCAGACAACAGATGCCAGATGGTTTTAATCGTTGAAAATATAAACAAGGTCCAAAAGCGCGTTCCTTCTTCTAAGAATTCAGAGTCAATGCTTCAGGTAATGAGCTGATGAAGTCTTTGCACGAATTTTCACAAATAAGCCAAAATAAACATCTAAATAATATTCCCAGAACTTTCTTTTGCCTTTAATAAGAAGTCTGACACTATTAGAAAATAATGTGATCTTGGTGATTAGGAAGAAACAAGATTTTTCTGTGTTTATTCATTTCCAGTTCAAAAGTAAAAATAATACTGATTTTTAGAATTATTCATAATTTTTGTCAAAAAAGAAGTTAACGTGTATCAACAGAGGCATCCTCAAAGGATGTTTTCATCCTTCTACTTCATAAAAAAGCCTGAACTTGACAGGGACAGGAGGTACATCCCACATCAGACTGTTTGCTAGAGTGAAAGTGAGCTTTAGAATTTTGTAACTGAATAAGAGCTTCAGACAACCTAGTTGGACTCCAGTTATATCTTAGGCCACTAGACTTCATCCACCAAATTGCTAATCTCAATCATTTACTTATTTATTGAGCTCCTCAAACTAAGTTGACCAGATGCAGACTGTTCTTGAAACGACTTTAAAATGTATTTGAATAAGCTGTCTGAACATAAATTTTTGTTACTTTTAATTATGCTTTCCCAGTGTCAGGCTACAATGCTAGACTTCATAAATCATCCTAATAGCTTTTACTTACAGAGTGTGTTACAAGCCATGAAGAGTTTTGTTTGAGGTACTGTACAGAATATCTGGCAGATTAATCACTCTTTTGTCCTAGAAATCGACTTGCAAATTTGGAATAAATTTGACCCAGAATGCACCTTGAATTCTCAGAAGCCATCTGCTATATTTTCCCAGCACACTGCAAATTAAAATGAGAAGAGCACTTGTGTTTGCATTAGGAACACCAAATGTCAACAAGTACTGTCGACTGATGAACTTCAGAATTTAATTCTTTAAAGGGCAGCAGGAAGCAGCTTTAATTTGCTTCTCCACAAACACCTGTTTTAAAAATCTATTCAAATATGTAATATTCTTTCAAGACCAAATCAAGATCACTTTAACTCTGCTGGAACAATTCTGATGGTTAATTACATCATTATCCAGATATAGCATCACTGTAAGGCCCAGGTTTGCCAGTTTTCTTTGCTTAATATGCTTTTATTGCTGGGAAAGACTGGAGATCTAAAGGAGCTGTAAATCATAAAAGAATTTCTAGAGGTTTATTGCACAGATCACAAATGGGAAGAAACATGGTTAGTGAACTAACAAACACATATTTGGCAGATAAATCACTTCTAGTAAAACACATGGGTTTTTACTGAGAAACTTTAGCAGACTTACTTGTCTGACAAAGAAAATATATTTGATTTATACGGTCATACTAAGCTCAAACACCAAACGGAAACATTCACTTTTTATGACAACTGATATATCACTTTTTCTCATTACAATAGATTACTTTTGAACAGTCTTTTACACTAAATTACAAAAAATGCGTGCTACAGACATTACATAGCAATACATAAGACAGTAAATATATTCCCAGTTGGCAAAGAGTATTCTTTAACTGCAGTGAAATGGGAAACTTACCAGGATATTGGCCTCCATGCCATTTTCCAGAAGGTGACACCACATCCTCAAGAGTGCCATTTTGATATATGTTAGTGCCAGCAGAGATAACATACTGTCCTCTTTGAGCACACTGCACCATTGTGTCAGACTTTAAGTAGGTCATGTGACAGAATGGCTGCTATTTTGAACAGCAGATCAGAGAAGAGAAACTTCATGACAGAACCCCTGAAACAGACGTGAGAGCATGTATGTTCAGTTCAGCAGAGCTCATTTAGCATGGCCCCCCCCCAGCCAGTACGAGAGATACCATCACCCAGTTCTCCTACGAAATCACTCAGCCAAGAGCTTTGAAGGGCGTAGTTTCTTCTACATAACTCACACATGCTGACATTTTTTGTTTCAACATAGTTAAAATGAGTAATTACCTACTCATGTGTCTGTGTCGTCTTTGTGGAGTACCTGACATTTGAAACATTGAACAGGTAAGCAAGCCCAAGCATCTTTTTTCTTGAGAATCACGTCATTATGATGTTTATTCCTCTACTGAAATGTCCTTACATTACTTACTGTATGTCACCAAATGCAGCTAATGATACATCCCCTTTGCTTTGATTAATCAGAAATAGCAGCTTCTTAAATACATGGGGTAAAAGGATGCCTCAGCACCTGAAATGTGTACTTCTGTGAGTAATAATCATGAAGTTGTTAATTTTGTACCAAACATTTATTTTTCGTCATGTATAAAAGCAAATTAATTGACAAACTAGGAAATAACTTACACATCTTTCATAAAACTAATAACCTCCTATCAGAGGAAATCTGTGAGGATCCAAATCCAGCATCTGTATATGAACACCCCTAGCCATCAGCTTGCGAATAATCCCAGAAATAGTTGTTAGATGCATTAATGTCTCTTGCTGACCGCGATACAAAGTAATAATTTCCAAAACAGCAAACGACAAAAATATGCTTTTAGACACTTAAAGGCTAATAACAACTATGTTTAAAACATTTTACTGAAAACACGGACAAGCAGAGCTGCAGACAGATGTCTATGTATATGATATTCCAGACATAGTGGAGCAGCACTACTAGACAGCTATTTCCACATGTACTGATAGGTGAGGAGGTGTAACTGGTGCTGCCCTGGATAAGACAGCACAGCCCTGCTAGATTTTTAATCACAGCGAAAAAATAAACATGTCACAACATGAACCCAATGGAGAACACTTAGCTTACCTCATAAGATACAGGAAGCACTAAAATATTTTTCCTATTACTGTACAAAAAGAAGATGCAGATGAAACTATATTAGGTAATACTCAGTTGTGGAATAGTCTGAAGGAGTGTTCACCTCACACACTTACCCTAAGTGAGAACACACCACTGAAATCCCTAAACTGATGAGGGTCTGGAAAATAGAGGATGCCTGATCTGAGATGGTCCCTGCTAAAATTCACAATCTTTTCCCCCTTTTTTAATGAAAAAGAGAGTATTTTTAAGGGAAGGACATTGCTATTCTGAGTTATTCTGGCCTACTAAAATTTACTCATTAAAAAGAAAGGCTCCCTCTTTTTTTTTTACTTTAAGGCTATTTGAAAATTTTCCAGTACAAATTGTGATTTCTGTCAGGACGCAGACTCAGCCAAGCTGTCAGTCTGTACTTTGTCCTGGTTTGAAAGTTTAAACCTGGATGCAAGAGGTACAGTTGTAAACTGATCACGACTCTTGAGAATCCCTGCCGTTACCTAATGTTTTTTGTCTAGGTAACAGTCCGTTAGTTTTGATTGCCCAGAATTCAAATCCCCTGCAATGAATAAACAAAACTTGCAATAAACTCAGCTTTAAAAATGAAAAAAAACAAAACAAAACAAAACAACTGAGGAGACTCTTTATTTAAATGAGGATGAGAGGACCTGTCACCGACTTGACACCCAAAGCTGTGACCTGGAATGCCCCGACCTCCCTCGCCCAAAGAGCACTGCCTGCTTCTCAGGTACGTGAGACAAGGTTCGCGAGCAATTCAGGAACCACTGCCAGTTCCCTGATTCCTGCGAACGTCCCACGGAAGTGGGAAAAAACCCACCAAAGAGCAGCAGAAAGAAACAGCACAATTTTCTATATCAACCGTCCTCTTTATGCCTTTACTTCAGAGCCGGCCTCTTCTCTTCTAGGCGCACTTACAAACCTGCGCTCTAACCAGGCCGGTGCAGCTGGGGGCAGGCCCGTGTCGCGACCCTCGCCCCTACCAAGGCCGGCGAGCTCCCGGTCCCGCCGCGTCAGACCTCTGCCGCCGGCCTCAGGCGGAAATTCCCCTCACCCCGTCAGAGCTACAGCAGTGCTCGCTAGTTCCGCTCCCCAAGGCGGCTGGGCGAGGTTTCACCCCTGCTCGCAGCACCGCGGCTGACGACAACGCCAGCCGCACGGCAGCCAGCCCCCCCGCTCCGTCGCAAGGCAAACCAACGCCGGCCCCGACTCAGCGGGAGACACCCCCGGAAACCCCCATTGCACCGCCCCCTACCCCGGGAAGCCCCGCCCCCTGGGGCCGCGGCAGCCACCGCGCGCTTGCGCAATGCACCCCTGTGGTGGCGAGGACGGGGGCGGGTCTGGGAGCTGCAGTGAGTGACGTCATCCCCCTTGTCCCGCCGTCGGCACCGCCTCTGCCCGGCGAGAGAGGGCCGGGACTTGCCGGCTTGCAGGCGCCGCCATGGCTGCCATATTGGGGAGGAAGTGAGAGCGGGAGGCGGCGGCGGTGGCCAGGAAGGAGCCCTTCCCTTTTCCCTCCTGCTTCGGCAGACGCAGGCTTCCCGGCAACGGCGGTCTGTGCGACCTCCGGAGCGGACGGTGTAGAGGCGGCAGCGGGTGGTGGCGGAGCTGAGCGCCCCGGAGGCGGCGTTGGCCTAAGATGGCGGACCCGGCGGAGTGTAACATCAAAGTGATGTGTCGCTTCAGGCCCCTCAACGAGTCCGAAGTGACCCGTGGCGACAAGTATATCGCCAAGTTTCAGGGTGAAGACACCGTCGTCATCGCGGTGAGGGGCCGCCCAGGACGCGAAAGGCGGGGGAAGCGCCGGGGGGTGGGGGTGTCAGGGGTCGGCGGGGTCAGATACTGCGGGGGTGGGTGCGGTGTGAGACGAGAGGGCAGGGCTGAGGCGATCGGGAGCCCCCGCGGGCGGGAACGCCGCGGGAAGGGGGGGTGGCCTTTTGTGGGAGAGGGGAGCTTAGGGCAAAGGAAGGTGAGCAGGCAGAACTGTGGATGTGGCTGGCCAGTCTGGCTGGGGCAAAGAGCAGGGAGCTGGGGGGAGCAGAGGTCCCCGGGCAGTAGGCGTTGGGTTGTGGGGGCACGTCAGAAGTACCAGATCAGGAAACCTCTGACAAAGGCTCTAGCGGAAGGCTTGCGACTTGGGGCGAAGCGTGAGGTTTCGGTGCCGAGCCCGAGCCACAGGGCACGTTTCGCTGTGCCCGTAGAAGACGCGTGAATTGCGAGGTGGAGAGTAACAGCCTAGTCCTGCAGTGTGTCCCCCGGCTGGGCTGTCCCTGATGTTGGCGATGATGGGTTTGACCGCCTAAGTACACGCTCAAAATGCATGCACTGGGGCTGCCATCGAAGTAATTGCCTACAGAGAGTTTTTTGTGACGAAAACGCAGAACTGTACTGCAGGCTTTGGTTCAACAGTGCTTGTGATCTGTAAATCAGTCTTGGGCTAATAAGTTTTGTTTTCAGTCAGAATAAACAGTCTGTTTGGCTTATTACATGTTTGTAAATGTATTTTAACTGAAATCACCTTGCGAAGTATGAGGCCTATTACAGAACGATATGGATGTTACAGGGGATAAGATAATCCTTTTCTTTTTGTTCAGTGTTTCATATTTAGCTACAAAGTGGAGCTGGAATATAAGATTACAGTAGTTTATTGCCTGGTTTAGTCTGTATTGTGCAAGCACACTTCATTCCCAGTGTCTGTTTTATTCTTGCTGACTTCTAATTTGTGTTTTAATGTAGATAACTTTTCTTTCTAGAGTCATTGGTGATTCTGCATTGCTGAAAGTAACTTAGATGTCAGTTATCCATCTTCAAATTTTGCTTTGTATATTGTTTCTTAGTAAGAGCTTTTTCACACAGTATCTGAAGTTGAGGTGATTAAATAAAATACTTTTTTTTTGGTGTGACTTACTAAGTACTAGCTCTCTAGTCTGTTAATATTCAGCTGACTTTGTCAATAAAATATGGAATTCTGTTAGTGTGGAGCTACAAGAAGGATAGCATGCTTGTGAAATGAGGTAATTTGGGTTTATTTCATCTGGCAAGTGAGTATTTTGGAGTATGTCTCTTCTCTCTGAGGTTATACAGGTAAACTCCTCAGATTCAGGAATCAAATCTGGAACACGGAAAATTTAACCAGAACAAATGATCTCACTTCCATCAGTGAATACCCATTCATTATGATGCTGTGTATTCTGTTCAAAATCCACAATTAAGTTTAGAAACTTGATGTGTTCTGACTTTTTAAAAACAAATTTTTCACATCATCTTGCATTAATTCTAGTCTAAAAAACCCCTTACATCGCTTAAAAGTATCTAAAATGTAAATTGGCCTGAGGTAGTGCCATGTCCGAATAGAGCAGTCTGATGGCATGCTCCTGTGGGATTATGGAGGGCTTGGGGTTAATATTTATTGTTACAACTGTATTTGGGTGTTTTCCGCATTGGTAAAAATTACCGCAAAAAGTCCGTCAGTGGTGTTAGGTCCAGGATTTGCTGTGTCTGGCTTTGGGAAAAAATTCCCCCAGAAGTTATACTGGGTAGCAGTGACAGTAGTTGTGTTCTGTTTTAGAAAATCTTAAGAAAGGATTGATATTCTGTGATCTTTGTGTTTTATAACAATAGGTATATGACCAGGTCGATGTTCTCAGTGTTATGACTTGATTCTCTAGAACTGTTGAGGCAATTACTTTAACTTGATTGTTGGATTTTTTTGTTGTTGGTTTTGGGTTTGGTTGTTTGGGGTTTGGTTTTGGTTTTGGTTTTTTTTCCCCATTTTTATTTTTAACAAATTGAGTTTTTACAAAGTTGTGGACCTTCCAACCTGAGACTGTAGCCAGCCACCTCTTGTGTTTGTGTGCATGTGTCTGTGTTGTAGAATTGTCCGCGGGAGGATAGAAGCAGAAACAGCCTGTCTCATGAAACAGTTTCTAAAAACATTCCCCAATAAGCTATATGTTTGGTTTCTTTCAGCTTTTTGATTTCTGCTTTTATTGCTACATGTCATATTGGCTGCCTGTTGAACAGTAATTGAGACACTTCTTTTTTTATAGCTGCTTTCCTCAGCTGCCTGCAGGACTCACACCCTCTCTGTGTGCCTGGATCTGTGCTGAAACAGTGAAGGCGTCTTTAATAACACTTGGGAGTTGCCTGTAAATACGTGAAAACTGGGAGAGTGTGGAAGAAGGGCTTGTACCAGACTGCAGATTTGACTCCTCTCTGGAGGAGGGTGGGAAGGGAAGTCAATGTCTGTAACCAAACCCTCCTCCTTTCTGACTCCCCTGTCATCTCTAAGCTGTCTATCCTCCCTTCTTTTCCTGTCTCTTGTGTAGGAGGAGTCACTGGCATGATTGTCTTTCTGGACAAGTGAGTCGTTTTGATTTGTGTTAGGGAAAATACTTGTTTTAATTGTAGCTAATATGGAACAGCAATTTGAGGGGATGTATGGTGCTGATCTGTTTTAAAGAGCAGACTCTGAAAATGTGTTGTCCTTCCACAGGACAAAACTTTTTTAACTTGTTAAGAGCTTTTAAATTATTAATTAATGGTAGCTTCTTTCCAGTTTAATAATTTTTTTTTTCCGTAATGGTTCTTCCTGTCTAATAAAAATAAGGGGTTTACTAAAACAGGTAATAGGATGACTTGTTATGAGTACATGGCTTTTATGTTAAACATTATAAATGTACCTGTTTACAAAAATTGGTAGCAGTTTGCTCGTGGATTTCAGGCTTTTGAGAAAGATGAAACAGGGAAGAATAGAAAGCTTATAATATATATATATATTCCTTTATTTTTTCAGATATAAACCTGCTTGTAATTGAGTAGCTTTATAATTCTGTGTAACCATACTTTTTTCTTAAAGATATTCCTATACCTAGTCTTCCTCATCTTAAAGCTGTCCAAAAGATGAGGTGGATTACTGAATACAGTGTCACTCAAGGACTCCGAGCTGAAGCCTAAACTGTACAGTACTATCAAATGACTGAAGTGGTGAGGTATTACTGGCATTCACACAAATTGGCAGTATTCCTCTGTTGTCCAGATCTTTCTAGTAGTGATCATAGTAAATTCTTTAGTTCTATGGCTTTGAAGAGAAAATTGTGGCTGTTTGTATTTTCGTATTGGTTTAGAGTATTATTTTTTTGTATGTAGGTGTAACCCCTGTGATCCTGGAAGTAGCTTGAGACATATAGCTTTCTTCTTCATTACCTTTTAAATTAGTATTAGATAGTAAATGCATGCAAGGTTGAAGTCACGTTAGAATCAGGTTAATGAAGATCACTTGTTAATGCAACTTTTGGCAGCAAGTTACTGGAAAGGAAAAACTAATTCAGTTGTGTTGCTGAGAGACAGGCTGTGCTGGACTGTATGAATGCAAGAAGCAAGGTGCAGTCTTAAAACAACTTCAGGTGTTATTTGCTAGTGAAGAAAAGCACTTTTTAAAATCAGGAACACAAAGGAAAATGCTTCATGGCTACAGTGGGACTTTAAACATGCATCAGAAATTGCAGTCTGTAGCTGAAACAATAGTATTTATTCAGTGTTACTCTTAATTTATATTATTTTACTTCATCCCATGATATGATAGGTAATAGAGACATTTTACAGGTGATGCTGATAAAATGATTTAAAAGAAAGCAGCTATTCTAGTTTCCAGTAATGTGTAAAGGGAGAACTGTACTCCTTGACCGCTGTGCCACTTAGAAGCACCTCGATCATATTTATGGCTTTTGTCTAAAATTCAGTGACAATTTTTATGCCAGCAGTGCTTGCTTTTCTCTTTAGAAGAAATCTAGTAAGTAAGTAAATCTTGGCTGAGCGTCTTGTTCCAAAATTCCTCTCTTGTTTTGATGCTGGAAATTGAGTATCTAGTCACATTTTTTTGTGTTTGTTTCTTATAAAATGGCATGGTTGCTGTAACAGTAAATAACTGCTGTAAAAGTTGATACTTGAGTTTCAGTATTCGCACAGAAAAATAGGGCAGAAAGAGCTGAGATTCACTACTTATTCTGCATTGGCTGCAGTTTTGTATGTGTAGAGATAGGACAAGAAGAAAATCCGTTTTCATTATCCTAAAAATAAAATACTAATTTGGAAGAGTGCCTTTTCACTCATTCACAGTGTTGGACTCCATTAGTTGTGTCAAAGCAGCAATACCTTAGGTTAGTAATAGGAAGAACCGAGACAAGTATTTGACGTAATGCTTGCCAGAGATTATTCAGTATGCAGTTTTTCTTTTAACATATTTCATGTCGGTAGGAAGAATGCTCTTTAACAAAGATGCAGAACTTCAGGGGAAGGTAAGCCCATTACTTACGACTTGAGCCTCTCACCAAAAATAAGCTAATTTGGGTGGTATAACACTGTTTTAACTGTCCATTCTAGCAATAAATAGCGAAGAGCATCTGGGTATGTTGTGGCAGGAAAATACGTTACTGATTTTTCAAGTAAATTTTCATTACTGCCTTTGCTGCAGATACTAATGGATAAAAAATAAAGGGAATGCAGGTAATGCTACAAATAACCAATTCTGTAGTTTATGGAAACTTACAACAGTGAAATAAATAAGTAAGTAATTTCTGTGGAAATGACCTTAAGTGTTTCTTGGACTTCTGAGATAGGATTTCAGTCTAGTTTTCATCACAGATTTTTGTGTAGAGATCATTGAAGGTACTGTACAAAACCTAACTTTGATGAAGAAACTCATGCATGCTCCAATTCTTGTATGATTTTGATGAATTGAGCATCCTTTTATATAAGGATAACTGGTAACTTCAAGTTAGTTCAAGTAACTTCAAGTTCGTTAAGTCTTCACGTTAACTGCGACACTGAACTTAAACGCTTCATTAAGATTCAGTTTTAACTACTGAGAAATCATGTTGGCAGATGTCCTTTTTTGAAGGCTGTGAAAGTGGTTGCAGTTTTTGCTGTGGGATCGCAGCCCTTCAGTACAAGCAAGTGTAGGAGCTGAAATTGTCTTGCAGTTGGTTACTGTCTGCTTGAGGAGTGAATGCAAATGTTGAATTCTCTCTATTCAGAGAGAGGAAGACAGGTTCTGCTTGTTCATTTGATATTTTGTGTTGCTTATGTCATGTGTGTTAAATTGTCATTAAGATTTGAGCAATGCAGAAAACTTCTGGAGTGTGTTAGAGCAGCATCATGGTAGTGACACTGTTGCTAACAGGGTAATGTTACTTGGGCCTTTTGTGGTTTTAGTTCATAGTTTCTGATTGTTTACTGCTTAGGGAAGGAAAGGCATCTGGTATAGAAAAAATATCTGATGCTTTAATCTTTCTTGATTAATCTCTTAAAGGTAATGAAGAGGCTTTCTAGGGCAGGGTAATCTGTGTAATACTGTTTTAGCTTTGTTTACAGCAGAAAGTAGACTGTAAAAAAGAAGTGATAAAACATAGATGTTGTATGTCAGATGTCAAAGATGTGAAACCATGCTGAGTGGGAGTAACCTGTATTCTTAAAACGTAATTAGCTTGGAACCTGTTTGGCTAAACCTACTGATTCTGTGATGATGGAGCAGGCACATGCCTCTAATATGGGTTTTCATAGGTGTGATAAATGAACTGTGACCTAGGATAGGAGAGAGATACATAATCGGGTTTTTGAGTGCTTTGAAATTGTATTGTGGCTTCATCTGGGAAGGTATAATAAAAAGGGCATGTAAACAAATATTCCACTTTTCACCTGCAAGGGATGGGGAAGTAACAACTGGTGTAAACATGACCCTTCTGAGCATTCATTGGCCAGAATTACTAAATTTTGTGGGTATGTTGATAGCAATTGTTAGCTTGAGGGAAATTGGGATTTGTCATGTGCCTAGCTGCTTTCATTGTATAAATAAACAAGATCAATTAAAGGCATTACTATATGAGTGAAGGCCTTGCAGCTTGGTTTTCTGTTCTTACTAGTCCAGGGCATTCTTCATACGTGCTATTCTCTGTATTAATATTTTATAAAACGGGAGAGACTACAATTATATGGGATACTGTAATTTGGCTCTTTTCTCTCATGAAGACATCTAAATGGTGATTGGCAAGTAGATAGTTTAAAAGCATTCTGTGTTTATGGATTATTCTTAAATTAGTAAACAATTTTCCTTTAACACAGATAAAGAAGAGCAGTTCAATTCGGTCAGACTTTGCTTGGCAGAAAAGAAAGAAACCCAAACCCTCTAAACACTGTTGCACATTTTAGAGGAGGAAAGCTTTTTGAGAACCTGTTGCAAATACCTGCAGATTGCAGGCTGGTGCAGATTGGGCCTACAGTTCTTTCTAAACTCCTGTACCAGAAACTAGGCCTGAATAATTGATTTATTTATTAAGTTGGATTTTGTAGAAGTAAATAAAAAAATATGTGGCATCTGGCATCAGAAATATTCTGTACTAATATATTAATACAAAACAATGTATGTATATATATCCACACATTCAGACACATGCATGATGCAAAATAAAGTGTGTATTTCAATGTACTTTTCTGTTGGGAACAGCAAAGATCAGATATGTTGATCTGTGAGAAATAGTGACTGTTTTTAATACTTGCTGCATAGTCTGTCAGAAAAGCGTATCCAGGAACTTTCCCTAATTCTTCCAAAATCAATTTAATTGGAATAATTGTCATCTGAAACAATAATTTGGAGAAGACTTAAGCCTTGCAAGTATAAACACACAGATTGCTAATGCTTCAGAGATTGTTTGCTGTGACTTTGAACGCTTGCTTTTCTTGCTGTATTTTTCCGATGTGTGATGGTAAATATGATACTCCAAAATGGCATTATTTCAGTGCATGTAAATACGCACTTGAGCATGAAACAGATCTGATTAATGTTTAGTGATACAGAAAAGTTGCAGTGTGTAGCGTAGCTGATTGGTATTTTTGTGAAGTTGAAGGCTTTTTGGAACTCCAGCTGCTAATGTGAAAGAAAATGTATAGCTAGTGTTATCTTTTCTAGACTCACCTTTTTATGTAACATGTTCTCAGTCTTCATTTTCTTACCTCAGGTTTACTGGAACTTGTTAGTTGTTTGTCTCCTGGTGTATGTAATGGCTTCAGTTCTACCTGTAGAGCATAGGAATTTGAGGTGTATTTGAAGCTAACATGAGTAATCAAGAAGGCTTGTGATTTCCCTGCTGTGAAACAAGCATTCTGACAAACTTCAGCACCTTAGGGATAGTTTCTGCCTACTGAGTCTTGTGGTTTCTTGAGTGTATTTACACAGTGAATACTGTAATTATTTTTTTTCCAGGAGGGAACTCATCCACCTGAATTCAAGCCCTCCCAGCAGATAGATATGCGTTGAATCTAAAAAGCTTTCTTCTGTGTTACACTAGACATTATTAAAAGACAAATGGAAGGTCAGGCTTGGGAAGGGAATGTCGTGGGTGGATGAAAGATGGAAGCTATACTTGCTTCTTTGCCAGGGAGGCAGTTCCAGAATATCCTTGAGGGAGGATGATAATGAATTAAATTTAGGCAAAATAGAGCACTTAACAGTTGCAGTGAGTTTAGCAATGACAACTGACATAGGTCCTGTGTAAACTTTGCCTGTCTGCTTGCCTACCTACTAAATCAAGCTCCGAAAATGCTACAAAAATTTGAACTTCATAAAATGACCGTAATAATTCATATCCTAATGGATGGTCAGCTGCTTAGAGCTATTCTGGCCTGCATCAAAAGGAGCATGACCAGCAGGTTGAAGGAGGTAATCTTGCCCCCCTACTCTGCTTTCATGAGACCCCACTTGGAATATTGTGTACAGTTCTGGTGTCCTCACCATAAAAAGGACATGGAACTGTTGAAAGAAGTCCAGAGGAGGGCCATGAGGGTGTTCAGGAGGCTGGAGCACCTCCTGTATGAAGATAGGTAGAAAAGGTTGGGGCTGTTCAGCCTGGAGAAGGCTGTGTGGAGACCTCATAGCAGCTTTCCAGTATCTGAAAGGGTCCTATAAGGATGCTGGGGAGGGACTCTTCATTAGGCACTTTTGCAATAGGACAAGGGGCAACAGGTTCAGACTTACACTGGAGAAGTTTGGATTAGATATAAAGAAGTTTTTTATTGTGAGGGTGGTGAAGCACTGGAATGCGTTGCCCAAGGGAGTTGTGAACGCACCACTGCTGGCAGTTTTCAAGGCCAGGTTGGACAGAGCCTTGGGTGGCATGGTTTAGTGTGAGGTGCCCCTGCCCATGGCGGGGGAGTTGGAACTAGATGATCTTAAGGTCCTTTTCAACCGTAACTGTTCTATGATTCTAACTACGTTATGGAAATCTCTTCTATAAAGCAAAGCTGAATCCAACATTCCTGTCAAAAACCTATGTCAGAGCATTCTCTTGCAGTGTCTCCAAAATGAGTCTTCTATGAAAGGTTCCTTTCTTCCAAAGTGGCCTTTTCCTTCTGCTCATGGAGCTTTATTTTAAGCATATCATGTATGGGGAAATAGTTCTTGTGCTGACTAGAGATGATCTGAGTGTTTCTTGGTTTGAGGTTTTTAGCAAGTATTACCAAGATAGTCTATGTGATGTAGTATGAGCTGTTTTTAATAATTTGGGTTAACCAGAGTAAACCTGCTGTTAGAGTAGAAGAGAAGAACAGATTCTCAGATGTACAAATTTGCTAGGCACTGGCTTGCCTTGTAAATCAAGTAAATTGAGGTCATGTGGCAGAGTAGTTTTGGAGAACTGTTTGGATAACACTTTGAAAGTAAATATATTTAAGACCTTACTTACAGACAAGCACGTGAAGATTTAGGCAACAGTGTATAAGCTGATTTCCTTGCTGCGGTCTTCAAGTGCTTAAAACAAAAGATTGGGTTAAGGTAGTATAGGCTACTTCTGTATGAACAAACACCTTCCAGTTCTACTTTTAACGTCTGTTTTTTTTTAATAGCTCTTCTGCATGTTTGCTTTTTTTCCAGTCCAAGCCATATATATTTGACAGAGTATTCCAGTCAAACACATCGCAGGAGCAAGTATACAATGATTGTGCGAAGAAGATTGTCAAAGGTAAAGTGGAACAAAAACTTTAACAATATGGAAATGTCTCCTATTCGTATGGATTTCAGTGTTGAAAACTGATATGTCTATTGTTATCTCTTACCCTCTGAATGTTTCGTAAGAGTCAGTGTGGATCATAGCACTATAAAATCATCCTGTAGTTGAGCTGATAAATTATGTCAATTCTTAACAACTGTTTGTTGACTGAAACATCAAGTCTGACAACATTTGCCTGTCATGTTGTGGGGTTTTTTTTCAGTTCTCTGCAAAAGATTGTTTAGAGCAATTTGTCAGTAACTAATCAAATAATTGTTATGAATGAATTTTTACTTCCCCCTCCCACTCAAATTTGTTGGTGAAAACATTCTACTTTAGTTTGTTTGGAGGACGGTAAGAGGAAAGGGATCTTGTTAAATCATGTGTATGCTATAAATCTTTTCTACACTTGTTTGTTTGATACACAGTTGAGGATTTTTTTCAATAGGATTTTTAGTTTCACAATTTAAAGCTTAAGTGTGAATTATCGTTGTGCTGTTTCTCCAACCCTGAATTGGCCTAGTAACTTTAGAAAATCAAGTCTCACCATAAGGAAGGTTATTCCACAGTATGTTGCTGTAGTAAGTTGTTAGCGTGTTTCCTAAAGATAAAATTGATTAATTTATTGAGTTCAGTTTTAAGTTCTGACTGACACAGTTTTCAAAACAGCTTTAATACAGCCTTGTCAGAACTCCCTGAAATATCAGCTATTCGTGACAAGAGAAGATGAGATAAATGTATGAGTCTTTTGATCATTATAAAAGTGAGCTACCGTGTAAAATCCATGCTGCTGCCAGTGTTTAACCCTTTAATGAATAAAATAGTAATCTAGGATTAAATTAAGTTTGCTCCTTAAAAACTGGAGGTTACTAAGAGTTATAATGCTGCCCCCTTTCTCCATCTAAAAATCTGATCTCTATTTCTCTGTGCAGCGTTTCTAGGCCATGCTGCATCAAGTGGCAAATGAGCTCTGATGGTGGTAGAAATGGATGATGAGTGTGATGGGGTGGCAAAGACTTCCCCATTTGGAGTATCTCATGATTATATTTAGAAAACAGAATTTTTGCTTGCAGGATATGGTTCTACGGTAACTGACTTGTAAACAAATCAACCCACTAGCCCCCTCATCCCTTAATCTAGAATTTTGGGTTGGTTCTTTCATAATTTGAACTATAAGCTTACTGCCAAAAGTTTGCAGCTTGAAATTTACAGCATAGTCCATTCTCTTCACAGTTGGATGAAGAAACTTTCTTGAAGGCAGAAAATATCACTGCATTCTTATGTATGGTTTCTTCTTAAGAGTTACCAAAGACTGTCTGTTCAGCCTTATATTGATTTCCTTTTTGCTCCTGCATTTGAAGTCCTGATTTTTATGGTTGAAGGAACAGAAGCTTCCTATACAGTAAGCTTCTAAAACACAATCAATTGTGCATAAAAAGCACTCTCCTCCCTCCCAACTGTAGCACAGAGCTCCCAAACGTTGAATGATATAACTTGCTGAACATTTTAGGAACTGCCTACTTGCATTCTATTTCATTTTACTTCCCTTTAGAAGAAGGAAATGAACTCTAATGAAAATACTCTTTCCCTTTAGATGTACTTGAGGGATACAATGGTACAATATTTGCTTATGGGCAAACATCATCTGGAAAGACGCACACTATGGAAGTAAGAAATCTTTAAATAATTTTCCTCTTCATGTCACTGTTATCTCTTTTTTGTCACAATAGCCTTATCTTTCTCAAAATAAAGATGTCTGCTTGATTTCATCTTGCATTTGTAATTTTCTTTGCGTTGCAACATTTTGATACCCAAAATGTTTTTTTTAGGACTGATAATGGCAATTATTGTACTTCTTCAGCCCTAGGATAAGAAACGAAAGAATAATGTTAGTAGTACATTTTCACTTTTAGTAGTTCAGGGGATTTCTGAGGCAATTCTTTTCACTCCTGGCAAATGCTGGGGCTAAATGGGTGATCAAGTCTTTCTTTTAAAGTAAATGCATTATGCCTGTCAGCATTTTAAAACTAATTTATCTGTTAGCTGTTTGTTTTGCCTTTGTATACTGTTTGTGATGTTGGATTCAGTATGAATGTTTTGTTTTTATTGTATTCTTTTCTAATAAGGGGAAACTTCATGACCCGGATGGAATGGGTATTATTCCAAGAATAGTGCAAGATATTTTTAATTACATTTACTCTATGGATGAGAATCTTGAGTTTCATATTAAGGTAAACTTTTCCTCATTACTTATTTAATCTGTATTAAAACTGGACGTAGTCTGTGGTTAAAGGGATGTTCTATATGTTTCAAATGCCTGTAATTTGGAAATGTGATAATAAGAGTTATTTCTGATGTAAGTGGCTTTTTTAAAAGAAGAATTATGTGAACACGTTGATTGTATTTCTATTAAACATTGATGTTAGCTATACTGATAATCTATAGCAGTGCTGATATTGTTTGAAGCTTTTAATCAGAATTTTTTCTTTTTAAGGGTGTATTTTAGTTCAGCCCTAAGGACTTGAGCTAGATGTGTTATTATGTGGGAGATTGTAGTGATTGCGCTGGATCCTTGTGATCGAAAAGCAAAGCAATTTTGCTTTCTGATGCTGTATCTTTATTCCCCTTTCCACTTTTAGGTGTCATATTTTGAAATATACTTGGATAAAATAAGGGACCTTTTGGATGGTAAGCCTTTTATCAATATTGAACATAGAAAACAAATTGTTTTGGAGAGAGATATTAAAAACAAAAAAAATTTATCATGGTGTTAAGATAGGTATGGAGTATGCTAATGCATAATAGGAGTTCATCAAAATGGGAAAACATGGAGGTAATCTGTATGATACTACTGAAGCTGCAGTTGTGGTTATTTCATGTATATTAATGTATAAAAGAAGGTGTTGCTAAGAAATAATGTCTGCGACTTGGATGTGTGTTGTGCACAGCTCATGCATTTTGCAAAGAAATCGTACCATACCTTAGCTTTAGAACTTTTTCTCTTCCAGTTTCAAAGACCAATCTTTCTGTTCATGAGGACAAAAACAGAGTTCCCTATGTAAAGGTGAGCATCAATCTGTTATGCTTTCATCTTGTTCTTCTCTAGCGTACACCATTTACTTCTGGCTTCTTGGTGCTGTGATGTGTTGCCTTTGTTTTTGTTTTTTTTTTTTAAAGGGCTGCACAGAGCGTTTTGTATGTAGTCCAGAAGAAGTTATGGATACTATAGACGAAGGAAAATCAAACCGACATGTAGCAGTTACAAGTAAGTATTATCTTTTACCACCTTTCATGCTTTTCCAGTTTGTTTCTGGTATGCCTTTAAACAAAAAAAAAGAAACAAGTATGAAATGGAGAGATGAAGTGCATGCAAAATAATACTTGAGTTCTTGGCAACTGAAGTGACTGTCAGAAATCTCTGAGATTGTGAAACTGCACAATCTTCCAGTGTATGCTTCTTTATTCAGGAAAAGGAATAATATACAGTCATCAGGAAAATAAAAGATTTTTCTTCTTGTTTGTTTGGTTAAGGATCAAAAAGAAAAATATGTTCCTTTTAAGGAATGACTCAGTCCTGCACTTCCACTTCATTGCTCCTAGATAGCAAGATTCTGAAGTGGGAACCAGACTAGCGGGTGAAATAGAAATTTGGATGGAAGGATATTATTCTATATTGAGTTGCATTTGTGGCATCATTGAGCTGGTCCTTTTAGGCTTGTGAAGGAATTATCATTAAAAGCAAGAAGAAATAGACAGATATTCTCAGTCAGCTTAAATTTTGTTACTGAATTAAAAATTCAATGTCTTGTTTATTCTGCATGTTTCACAGCAGAAGGGATAGTAGGCATTTAAATGAGAAAAGGCTGAAAGGTTATGGCCATCTAGTTCAAGTTTTCACTTGAATAGGATAAAATGTGATACACTGTAAATCTACCAAAAAAATATATATTCTGGTATCAGAATGTGAATGTACTTCCTATTCTAATAAAGTAAATTGTATGAAATACATAATTGACAGGCTAGCAAATTTTGTCAGTGAGCTTATGTGAGTATTAGTAGAAGCCCAAGGGAAACTCGGTCTTTGTTACTCAATTAGAAGATACTATTGGGTTTACTGCCTCTAGTTTTATTGTCATTGAGAGATTACTCTATACCGCTTCATTACCTTTAGCTCTCTCTCTTCACTATGGGAAGATACTGTTTTGTTAAGTTAGTTTGGTTGTACAATTTTGTTTGACAATTTATATGTTTTTGATTATAGATATGAATGAACACAGCTCCCGAAGTCATAGTATTTTTCTCATTAACGTAAAACAAGAGAATACTCAAACAGAACAGAAACTAAGTGGAAAACTTTACCTTGTGGACTTGGCAGGTAGTGAAAAGGTAATTCTTAATTTTATATTCTGCTCTGAAAAAACTCCAGTTATTATTTACAGTCAAATATTTTACATTAATGTAATACTGATTGTCCAGTTGTCATCCATGATGTGTTTTAATTTTGACTTCAGAATGTGGTTTCTGAATCCTAGTCTGGGTTGGCTGTTAGGTACTACCTCTTTAAACTGCTCTGCATTTCTGCAGCAAGGGTTTGTAAATAGGGAATAGGGTAGGGAAATAGGCTAGAGTTCAGTCATGGTATCTGTGAGAGCAAAGTGTACAGGTATCTTGGCTACAGGTACTGGAATAGAGTGAGTTTTATGGATGTGGAATACGTGAATTTTCTTACGTAATGGTATCACATTTCTTAATTTGAAATTCTGAATAACATTGTTTAAAATGACAGCTTGTTTTTCTCTGTCAGTGACCTAAAGCAAGGAAGGAAAGATGTACCGTTTTGCTTATTCTTATATCACTTATATACTGCAGTTAGCCTTTTAAGAACTGGATTTTTGACATTCTTTTTCATCTTTGCTTCTGGGTTTATCCCTCTTCTTGTCTCCAGTGTTTTTTCAGTCCTTTCTTCTTGCTGTTGTCTTTCCTTGCGTCATTGCTCTCTGGCCTATTGTTGCTTCTGTTCCTGTGTTTTTTCTGAAATGTGTTTCTTAGTAATGGTCTTTTTTTTTTCTTTTTTTTTTTTTTCTTTAACGAGTATGAAACTAGAAGCATTAAAGTAAGAAAAAAGTCAGAAGTAAAGGGCGGGGTTGCAGGTCTCCTTTCTCTGTAGTTTTTTTCCTTTCACTGTTTCTTTCAGACTTTGCTTCTGTGTTTCCCTAGGGTTTTGTTTTTGTTTTTGTTTGGTCTTTGAAATGCATGAGGTTTTCTGTTGCCTTGTTTTGGGTTGATTTAAACATAGGCAAATAGAATTGTTTAGCTGTAGTCATGAGCACAGCTTGAGGAGAATAGTAAAGAGAGAGTTTATAAGTAAAATTTAGCCCTTGAGGCAGAAGAGCTAAG
This sequence comes from Psittacus erithacus, assembly GCA_009867235.2. NCBI lineage: Eukaryota > Metazoa > Chordata > Aves > Psittaciformes > Psittacidae > Psittacus > Psittacus erithacus. Next base: position 60,661 of record WYDI02001406.1, read on the forward strand.
GTAAATAGAATGGTGTCAGGGTAGATTTTTGTCACGTTCCTGCTGATATCTAAGTACATTTCTAGAGCATTCATGTAGGTTAGATTAAGCCTCTAAAATCTGTTCTCACAAGTTCTTGCTAATAAAGACTCCTGTATTTTTCTGAGCAGGTGGTGTGTCTTTTGGGTTTTGATACGGGGGTTTGAGACTACCGCAAAGTCAGGAAGACTGACTTGATTACTTAAGACTTATATTGAGTGTGGAAGGTGTCTTTTGAAGATGCATTTAGCAATTTACTGCAATATTGTGTAGGTTAGTAAAACTGGAGCAGAAGGTGCTGTGCTGGATGAGGCCAAGAACATCAACAAGTCGTTGTCTGCTCTTGGAAATGTCATCTCAGCTTTGGCTGAAAGCAGTGTAAGTATTTTCTTTTATATTTTTATACAAGGTTAAAGGCTTGCATCTCTGAACATGATATTGCACAGGAACACTCTGCTGGTCTCAGAGATATGCATGGAGGCTTTGAAAGTAATCCAGTTGCATCAACACATTGCGAATGGCCATTACTCTTGTACTGTGTTGAAACTGATGATCAGTAAAGTTAAATTTAATGTTGAGTGACCTAAGCATCATACTGAAAGTTTTCTTGTGTTTTAAAAGCTACCAGACATAGAAGTACAATTTTATTTCATCCCATGTGTGTTCATTCTTATGGTTTATAAACTAAAGTAGAATTTAATGTCTTTCTAATGAGGTTAAGCCTAACAAAAGCTTAGTTCTTATTTCAACAAATTAAATGTGTCTGAAAAAATGTGACTGATTCATTTAAACATTTTCTTGATAGACTTATGTTCCGTATCGTGATAGCAAAATGACCAGAATCCTTCAAGATTCACTAGGGGGTAATTGCAGAACCACTATTGTTATTTGCTGCTCTCCGTCATCGTACAATGAATCTGAAACTAAATCTACTCTTCTATTTGGCCAAAGGTGAGTAAATTACTTAGTATTTTGTACTTACTATGCTCAGAAATAAATGCAGAATGAGAAATAAGTTACACTGTTAAGATTTTCAAACCAAATTAGAGTGTTTGCTTTCTTTCTGTAATTCTTCAGTGTGTGTGTGGTGAAATGTTGTGAGCTGTCTTACACTGTATAAAAAACTCTTATTACATCGTCTGGTCCATTTCCTGTATCTAGCATTCCAGTACCATTTAAGTTAATACTTCTACATTCCTGTGTCATTTGTAATTGCATTTATAAGTACCCATTTAAAATTTGGTATTTTGTTAGATATCTCTTCTTTACCACTCTGTTATTAGTGCTTCATCATAATACTCCAGTTCCTGGCCACTAGGTTTAACCGCTTAATTTACTGGAACACATTACAGAAGCTGTCAGCATTTTACTTAGTTCATCTGGTTATAGATGTTAGTATACCTAAATAACTAACTGTTAGCGTAACTAACTTAAGTGGAAGCACTTTAGTTCAACAAGATTAGTTCTTTACTGGTCTTTCCAGAGAAGTTGTTTATTATGGGAAGTAGACTAGGTGACTTCAGAAGTTCTTAAAAACCTGGCAGAATATGGATAATTAGTTGATGTGGAGTAACAACTGCATTCGGCAGCAGTGGAGGTTTATTGGTCTCCTTTTAAAATATAGGAGGTCTTTTCCTTTCCTTTAAGTATTTCTTGAATGAGCTATTGAAAAACGTCTTCCACCTGTAGCTCTGTAATTTCGCTGTCTCATGCTCTTGACTTCTTCGGGAGCTAACAGAGTACTCTTCTATCTCGGGCACTGTAATTAGTCTAGTATATTAATTCAACCTTCTAGGGATGTTAAATTTATATTGAAACCCCCTGCTTGTAGTAACTGAAGCCTATGTAAATATCACATAACTTAGCAGGAAATCATGTGCCTTTTGGTAGTCATCAGGCCCAGTAAGGCTTCGCAGAAAGGTGCCTGTAGGAGTCATAATGGGAGGTGTGGGATTGCAGAGTATCATTAACCTTTTTACCCTTTCTAATCTTTCATGTGGGGTATTTGTTATCAGGAGACTGTACAGAAAAATTACTGAGGTGCAGTATGTCACTAAAGTAAGACCTGTACGTTAACTTCATGAATACGTGTTCCTAGTGTCTGTAGTTTCATCTCCAGACCTAATGTCTTTGAATGAGATTCACCTAACTGAACGTAGACAATCACATCTGAACTTTCTAGCTTGTAACACCTTTTTTTGGTTAATGGAGATCTAGTAACTTCATGGATTTTTAGGTTAAAATGAGCTGCTGCTTAAATAAGCTACATAGTTCATACCCTGATGGTATTATACTCTCCATTGGAAAAATACTTGCTAGGTGTGGTGAATGCTACCCTTTGTTCAAAGCTGTGAACTACTGTCCTGATTAGAATTCTTTCAGCTGAAAGTATGCAGCCAAGTTTTTCCAACTCAACCAGCTTGAGATATTTCAGCCTTCCTAAAGTTTATTTTATCCCTCTGTCCATTAACAGTTATATCAATCCAACTGAAAGAATAGTAAGTTGACAGGGAGTAGAAATAAGCTTTTCGGAAGAGGTGGGAACATTTACACTTTTACCAGTGCTCTCTAGAAACTTTATTAAATATACTTCCTTTTTTTAAAAATGAAGTTTCAGATCTTTTTACTTTTTCTGTGCAGAGCAAAGACCATTAAGAACACAGTCTGTGTCAACGTGGAGCTCACTGCAGAACAGTGGAAGAAAAAGTATGAGAAGGAAAAAGAGAAAAACAAGACTCTGCGTAACACCATACAGTGGCTAGAAAATGAACTCAACAGATGGCGGAATGGTAAGAAGCAGTTCGAATTTTCTTCTAACTTTAAGCACGACAACAGGCACTGAACTAGTCTTCTGGGTACTAAAAGTAAAAGGACTATGCAAGATAGTAATAAAAATATTAAAGCCAGGATATTAAGTTGACATTGGAACTTCTTATTTTTCACTACATTGCAAATGGAACAACTTCAGATAATCACTTAATGGCACAAATGTTTGCAAGTATATTGGTGTTAGGTTGCTCAACGCTTGGTTTTCTAGCAGAGCTAGAGTTACATACATTCTAAAAAAAAATATTTTGGTGGGAGAAAGAATGGTATTAATTGCAAATGCATAAAATATTTCCTCTGGTTCAGTTTTCTAACTCAAATTAATATCATAAGATCTTGTCCTGGTTTAAAACTTGGGCATGTTAGTGAGTGAAAAACTCACCCAAACCCCCAGAAGTGCTGACAGCACAAAATGTGTGCCTGTTCTTTCTTCCTGAATAATTAACTTCTTATTGATTCAAGTGTTGGAGAAAATGCAAGTTAAATATGAAGCCTTAAATTCAGGGAAGGTGGAATGTAGGTCATTTTTACAGATGTATTCTGGAGTTTGGCAGCTGTAGAAGATGATCTTGCACTGTTGTAGACAACTGCGCATATCCTGATGTAAGGCTGAGAAAAATGGGCTTACTTAAATAAGTTTAATAGGTGTGGGGTTCTGTTTTATTTGTTTTTTTCCTGTCTGGTTGGTTGGGTTTATGTTGGGTTTTTGTGTGGTTTCGGTTTTTTCTGTCTTTTAGTTGGTTTGTTGTTTGGGTTTTTTTTTTTTTTTGGTGTTTTTTTTTTTTTATTTTTTTTATTTTGGTTTGGGTTTTTTTGTTAGTTATTAAAAATCTTTCATGGAGATGGTATGAGGCCACATCTGAAATGTTCAGTATCTTGTGTCAATACTCTATGAGAACTACACTTGAGTGTTGGAAAGAGCTCCAAGGAGTGCATAAAATACTTTGTAATAAGGCACTGAAGAATTCAGTTTCATTTACCATAGAAGTTCCCTGATATTCATGTGGTATTTTTTCTACATGAAGTTACTAAAGTGTTCTCATCAGAAAATGCTTAGGGAACATAAAAGGGTAAAAGTATAACTGAAAAAAAAATATTTTAAATTGGAAGCAAAGCAGTTTAAAAGTAAATATGGTTACGTAGCAAAATAGACTGCCAAGGTAAAAGAAAGGATTTTCTGTCTTCAGTGCAAGTTAGGTGCCTTTCTAGAAGATAGAGTTTGAGATTTAGAGCTCATAGCAGAGTAATTGTGAAATATAATGTTCTATGGTAAGCAGGAGATGATTTGGATGATCTGTTGGTAGGGTTTTTATCATCTAATCACATGAACTTGACTGCTCGTTAAATGTGGAGCAGTACTGTTAGGAACTATGTAATACTTCTTGAGGGTAATGTGGAAGGTGCCGCATGCGTGATCATACTAAAACTGAGCATATTAATTTCTTTAAGGGGAGACTGTACCAGTTGATGAACAGTTTGACAAGGAGAAGGCTAACTTAGAAGCTTTTGCAGTGGACAAGGATATTACTGTTGTTAATGATAAGCCAGCTACCACAATTGGAGTAACTGGCAATTTCACTGATGCTGAGAGAAGAAAATGTGAGGAAGAAATCGCCAAACTATACAAACAACTAGATGACAAGGTATGTCATTCTTATTTAGTGTAAAACCTCTTGGAAGTACATCTTGAACTACATTATGTAATACTTAATTTGGCAGTCTTCATTTGGTTGTACAGCTTGCTTAAGTAGTTGCTGGGAGTGCCTGCTCCAATTCTGAAGCTCTGATTAAGAGAAATCAAAATTGTCTTATCTGGTGCTACTAAAAAAATGTCCTGAAAACTAAAGTATCAGTACATTGGAAAAAAAGATAAAAATGAAAATTAGGAAGGAAAAGTTAATGAGAATCCTGAATGGTATTTCTGCTTTCTGGATGTAGAACATTCTTGACTTTTGGAACAATACTGGACTAGAAAGAGGAAAACAATGAGAAAGCAGGGATATGTGTAATTTGAAAACAGCAGGTTTTTTCCTTCAATGTTACACATATTTTGTTTGAACATAATTTTAAGTTTAAGCAATGGTACTAAATTTGGAGAGGAAAAATATCTTTCAGTTAGATCTTCATTCTTTCTTGGAAGTTAGAGCAACTTGGAGAAAACTGGTAAAAGCACAGGTATAGGAGTTTTGTCTTTGAAGAGTTTCTGTCTTTGTTTTACACATGTGCTAGGATAAGAGCCTAGTGAAATCAAAAGGTTTACTTTTATTGCTTTCAGTTGTGTAATTGTCTCAGAATATGGAAAAGTTAGATGGCTAACATCTGCTGTCTCTTGGATTATTTTTCCTGAGTGGTATTTGTTAGTTTATCGAACACAGTCTTACTTGAACTGCAGGATGAAGAAATTAATCAGCAGAGCCAGCTAGTAGAAAAACTGAAAACACAAATGTTGGATCAGGAAGAGGTAAGTTTCACTCTTGCATCTTTGTCTTTCCTTTAAAGAAATTTGAGATGTTGTGAATAGGTCACAGTTCATAACCAGGGAGTAGGATGATGGCTTACTACTGTACAACAGTTCTCTCTTATTTCTTATCTAAATGCTCTGCCTATTCATTCTTCCCACTTACTCTGTGCTAATGGCTAAACCAGTTTTCTTGAACTGTGAAGACCGAAGGAATTTTAAGTGTTTTATGCAGAGATACCAGCAGTTGTTTTTCCCCATGCAAAGTGAGCAGTTTGTCAAAACTTTGATTTACTGTAAGAAATCCATTTCAGGTTTTACTTTTGGTCAGTTCCTGTACAGAGAGAAGGGAAATGTAATGGCCTGTAAAGAAAAACAAAGTATCCATGTGTTACTTTAGACCATACTTGCTAGACTATTCAAATGATTTGTCTGCATGTTGTCAGTGATGTAACTTAATTAAATGGGGAAAATACCTGTTAATAATGAAACTATTAATTTCCTCTAGCCAAGATACTAGAAAAAAAATTCTGTCTAGCACAGACATTAAAAAATTATGATCTTTTTTGTGCATGGCAACTCAAAAATGGGTCGAGGACTTGGGAAATTGGACCTACTGTTTAGTCTTAAAGTAAATTAATCTGCCTCTTTACCAGCTGTTTCCTTTGTCTAGATATTCTGGAGCATCTAATAGTTAAAATGCTGGAAGTTTAGTCCCTAGCCTGTTGACAATTTCAGCTTCATGAGTAGCATGTGTTTTTTTTGAGAACTTGCAATATTCCATGTGCATTTCCAGTTGCTGTCTGTATGTGTCTTGATTTTTAATCACTTCCATTTTGAAAATACTTAATAAATTCAATTGTGATACTCACTTTACCTGTCCTTGGCATCCTTACTGTATAATGCTAGACACTAAAAATGTAGATATAAGCTATTGTAGTAGCTCCAAGCATTAATAAGATTCAACTTATACTTAGGCTTTTCCTTATGATTATTCATTGTTGTAGTTTTAAATAAATCTCTCTCAATGTTGCAGCTGCTAGCATCCACCAGACGGGACCAAGACAACCTGCAAGCAGAGTTGAATCGCCTTCAGGCTGAAAATGATGCCTCTAAAGAGGAAGTGAAAGAGGTCTTACAAGCCCTTGAAGAATTAGCTGTCAATTATGATCAGAAGTCTCAGGAAGTAGAAGATAAGGCAAAGGAATATGAACTGCTTAGTGATGAACTCAATCAAAAATCGGTATGAAATTGGCATAAGAAATTATTGACAGTCTCCAATGTAACTTTTCTTGCCTCACCTGTATTTCTTGCTTGAAGTCATTTAAAGTTTCTTACAAGGGAAAATGGGAGCCTAAGTCTAAAACTCCTTTATTTTTTGCAAAGGATGACATTCTTAAAAACCAGTAAGCTTCAGAAGAATGCACAGTGAATGTTAACCTTGATAGCTCTCATCTTTTTAGCACCTGTGGCATTTTACTGCCTAAAGGGTATTCAGAAAAATCCTAGATATCAGAAATTAACAATCTCATTTACATGCAGGTGATCTGATTCCATTTTCTTTGTTTTTCTGGTGGAGGTGGGGTAGTCCTCGCTTAAGAATCTGCTCCTTCCAATCTTGAAATTGCAGTGAACATGCTGCAGCTTTTCTTGAAAGGAATGTGTATTTGCATGCTGCATTTATGGCACCTAAAATACCTTAATCTTGATGCCTTCAAAAACAGACTGTTTATTGTACCCTCTGAAAGGAGCAGTCCTGAACATTGAGGACGTATTCCCAAAGATTGCTCTGGTTAAAATACAGATGCAGCACCAGTCCCTTAGGATGAGTACCATATGCTTCCTTACATACATGCCTAGCTTCTGAATTGACTGACAGTTTTGGTAGCCAGTTGTTTGGCAGACTTCAGTCAGTTTTAAACCGTTAATACTCTACCCACAATTCTAAAATTCTAAGTACTGGAAAGTATCAGCATAGTTTTTGGTGTTGCAGACAGAATATGTGATGGCGCAAGCCTCTTGAGCTCTGTTCTTGAAGATGAATATTGACTGGATCTGGGTCTCCCTAGTGTGTGTCTTTCAGTTTTCAGTTAGTAAGATTTGACTAGACAGAACACTGGCATTAAAGTGATGTTCATGAGATCATGAAACTTCTCTCTAATTTCTAAGTATTTTGAGCTGCGTAATGTTCATTGGTAATTTACATCGCCTGAAGGTTGCCTGAAAGTCACGTCATCTCTGGTCTTACTACAAGCAGCACTTAAAACTTGGTGGAGTAGGTTAGCTGTATGTGTGTATCATTCTGAAGTGTGGTTTGTTTTTTCTTCGTGGTGGTTGTTTGTATGGTTATTTTTAATTAGTTCATAGATAGTCAAGTGATTCTAGATAATACAACTAATGTCCACTGAGTGTCATGAATAACTCAATCCCTGAGAAAGCAACAGCTGTTCTGAGATGTAGTAAAATTAAGACGTTTTCGTGTTCTCAGCCTGTCACAGCTAAACCATGCAGTAATCTTCCCTTGGTATCATCACTGGCTGGAACTTTTCTGCTGTAAAACTTCTGGCATATTTTTAAAATTAGAGAGCAAATACCAGACAACTTCTGAGTATGCAGCCTGCTTAGCTGCAGCCGTTAGAACCACAGCAGATCAAATGAGCTGAAAAATTGCTCTAGAGTAAGTGTAGTGCTTATGAGTTCTTGGAACTGGATGCCTTTTTGTGATTTGAAAGTAGGAAAGAATTAAAAGCTCTGCAGGAAAAGCTGATATGATTCTCCTTTACCAAAATACAGTGAAGAGTGTTGGACTTGCTGTCCATATACCTTTTGCCTCAAAAATGCAATTCTCCAATATTTAGCTGTATATATCTATGCTGTTACATGAATTTTGTTGCAGAGCTGTAAGATTATATTTTGTTAGCTGAAGGCTGCTGTCTCCAGCACTTACCGGTATTTCTTCTGAATGAAATGTAACTCCAAGACTTCTAAATTTTTACTATGTGGTATATTCACATACGTTGTTACCAGCCTTGGTTTAGGCATGAAAATGGGATATTTCAGTAGTCAACCACATGTTGCTATATTTAATTAGTATGAAGCTAGTTCTAAAAACAAGAGCGTGTTTTGTTTATTGAAGCGCAATTTCTTTCTTTCTGTAGGTTACTCTAGCTAGTATAGATGCAGAGCTTCAGAAACTTAAAGAAATGACCAACCATCAGAAGAAACGAGCTACAGAAATGATGGCCTCCTTACTGAAAGATCTTGCAGAGATAGGAATTGCAGTAGGAAATAATGATGTCAAGGTAAGGATTAGTCAGTGTCATTTTTAATGCCATATATTGCACACATACATTGTAAATATGTGGAGCCAGTTTTTTTAGTGTGGGAAAAACCACCATAGGAAACCTCATGTATGTTAATGGTTTGAACATAAGCTTATCTATTGCTTATGCTGTGAGTTAATTCATGTATCAAGCAGACAAGAGCAGGTATGATTTTTTTTTTTTTCTGAAGTAGTAGTTTCATTCATATTGTTAAATTGCTGTATGAAGTGGTCATAATCAATAGCATCATCTTGGAAACCTAATGCTGAGCTACAGTGGCAGAATGGGAAACTGAAATAAAAGTTAAATCTAAAAGATCGCTGTAGGACAAGAACGTAAGCAGTATTAGAAAGCTGTAGTAAACTGTATTTCCCTCTTTACATGACTCATTACCTTTATGCAAACTTCTCAATAATCAATCTGAAAATTACGTTTTTGTTTTTAAATGCTCTGTCAGTCATGGTGGGGGATGTATATTGGGCACAAAGTTGCTTCAGCTCACCTTTGTTTTCATTATCTGATCTCTCTAAATGTGTCATTCCACACTTTTCAGCAGCCTGAGGGAACTGGCATGATAGATGAAGAATTCACAGTTGCAAGACTGTACATTAGCAAAATGAAATCAGAAGTAAAAACAATGGTAAAACGTTGCAAACAGTTAGAAGGCACACAGACTGAAAGCAATAAGAAAATGGAAGAAAATGAAAAGGAGTTAGCTGCCTGTCAACTCCGTATCTCACAGGTAAATGTTTCTTTATAAGAGACTTTCCGAATGTCCTTAGAAATTCATTAACCTGCTGGGGAAAAGAAGAAAGTTGCAATTTCTTTTTGACGCCCAGCAAAGTATACTGTGAGCAGCCATAGATTCAGCTGTACTCTCAATACTCTTTTTGGTTTGAATGCTTCTGGGTAATTGTGTGACAGGAGGTCAGAATCTCTGCAGTATATCTGTAGCCTGATAATGCTTTTGTAGCACTCGTATTAAATATTGGGGTCCACATGTTCTCCATCACAGGTTTCTTTACAAACACAAGTCTTACAGAAGCAGTAGCTAGTGAACACTCTGCCTACTCATAAAGCAAGTTGGAAGTGGGAGAGATAGCAACAGCGCAGTAAAATCACAGTAGGCTTGCATAGCACATTAAATTTACTTCTAATGCGAGAAAAGCCATTTCGATGTAATTGTTAGAAAAAAAATCAGTAATGTTGACTTCTGACACCTCTGAAAATTGTGAGCTACATGTGCAATTTAATTTTCCTATGTTTTATATACAGGTGGTCATCTCATTTTTTTTAAATGAGGAGAGGCATGTTTCAGTGCCCTCTTCTAAATACAGTGGGCCTCTCTTTAGCATTTTAAAACAGTCAAAAATGTATTTCATTCCTATCCAGAATAAAGATATTGTCTTACAGGCTGTATTACAGATCTACTTGAGTAGTCATATACTTAAAGTTTAGTTGGTACTGTTTTTGTTTTGAGATCAAGTTACTTGTTTAAAAATAAGTATGAACTGTTCATGCAGATGTAATTCTATGATACGTGCTTCCAAAGTAAATGAATGTTTCCGTTCTCCAGCATGAAGCCAAGATCAAGTCTTTGACTGAATATCTGCAGAATGTGGAACAGAAAAAGAGGCAACTGGAAGAGTCTGTGGATTCCCTTAGTGAAGAATTAGTTCAGCTCCGAGCGCAGGGTAGGGATTACCTCTTTACACCCCACCCACCACCATCTTTGAAGTATATAGTGATAAATAGACAATTGCTCTATTTAGATTGAAGAGAATCACTGTAAAATGGCTTTTTGCTACTGAACATGTAGAATTAATCAACAGGAAAATGCTATTGGAAAGAACTGCTGTGGATAGGGTGAAATTAAAGATGGTATTGATTTAATTGATCTTTGTGGTGAGAGGGGACTTTTTCCTAATTTTAAGGCATTGGGAAGGGAAAATTAACTCCATCTTCCCTGTGATAGCCTAGTTATGTGTTTTCTGTCCTCTGTCCCTACTAGAAAAAGTCCATGAGATGGAGAAAGAGCACTTAAATAAGGTTCAAACTGCAAATGAAGTCAAGGTAAGTTAATTTCATTGTTTTTTTAGAGTGGTTGTGTTTTTTTAGTTTTAAGTATGGCAACTTCTTCAAACACATAACACATACTGGTTTTTTTTTCTAATAGCAAGCTGTGGAACAGCAAATTCAAAGCCATCGTGAGACACATCAGAAACAAATCAGTAGCCTAAGAGATGAAGTTGATGCAAAAGAGAAACTTATCACTGAACTTCAAGAGTGAGTAATTGTCTTTATTTTAGTAGTGCCACATGTCTCTAGACTCTGTCAGTATAGAAGCACAGTGTAGTGGGAAGGAGTGTGGAAGGCACACTCCTCCAACAGTTTCTTTCTGACTTGTGTTGCTTTAGTGAATGTGGTATCTGACAGGTTCAGCTGATGTAAATAAAATATAATTTACTTTCTGTGTTCAGCCAAAACCAGAAGATGATGCTTGAACAGGAGCGTCTTAGAGTTGAGCATGAGAAGTTGAAAGCAACTGATCAGGAGAAAAGTAGAAAACTGCATGAACTTACGTAAGTGATAATGGTGTATAAAACAAATGTGTGTGGGAACACTGACATTTTAAAAACTAATGACCTAATAGGATAAAGTGGCTCTTATTGTATGATACACCTATTAAAGAGAGAACCTTTGCACTGCCTTCATATTTAACATTGGAAGTAGAATTCTGAGGTCTGGAAAATTGGTAGAATGCTGAGGTATTCTTTAGAGTATTACCTTAAATATTTAATGATTTAGCTGTGAACTAATAGTGGAACTGGCAAAGTGAAGAGAAATTTCAAGAGGAAAAGAAGGTTTTGGGCTACTTAGCAGGAATGCTTCATTTTCATGCAGTGCCTGGCCCTTCTGTTCCAACTTCGAGTCATAAAAAGTCCACATTCTTTTTATGCATGCTGTCATCTGAGTAATTACGCTGCCTTGTAATTCTGAGAGAGAACATTAGCAGTGTAGTAAATGCTTTCACAGTAGGAAGACAGAAGCTCTGTGATCATTATTAGGTTATATTCCTGTAAACTGAGATTGTTTTTCATGATGCTGGCTTTGGCAGCTGTGTTTTGGGTGAGGTGGTAGAACAAAACAAAGAAAAGGTTCATAATCTGTCACGGGATGCCTGTCATCTCAGCTGGTCAGAGCTAAGAACATGTATAGGGCAACTCTCGTTTTCATCTGCCCTTGTATTCATCTAGGACCTGCATCTGGGAGTCTTTCTTTACCTACTCTAGGAACTTAAAATTTATGCATCTGAAGGTATTTGTTTGTATTCCTTAAAAGTACTTCCCTCTTTTTATCCTGCAACTCCCTCACTTCTACCCCAACTCCACATGGATTTCTGAGGGTCATTGGCTACATCTTTGAGGACTTCAACTGAAAGATATTTTTCATTTGTACCATATAGTGTTCGTCACTCTAGTCTCCCAAAACATTAAAACTTCCAGTTTTGTTCAGATGTTTCAGGATGAATTTATTCTCTTTTAGGGTTATGCAAGACAGACGGGAACAAGCAAGGCAAGATTTAAAGGGTTTGGAAGAGACTGTGGTAAGATAGAATATATTCCAAAACAATTATTTATTTGGGTTGGTTTTGGTTTTTGTTTGGTTTTGGGTTTTTTTCCTTAGAAGTTATTCTCTTTGTGTGGGTTTTTTTGTTTGCTTTTTTGGGGGTGCAGGGTTTGTTGTTTGGTTGATTTTGGATTTTTTTTTTTGTTGGGGGGTTTTGTTTTGTGGTTCGTTTTTTGTTTTGTTTTGGTTTTTTTCAATTCTTGTTTGGTTGGTTTTTGTAATTTCTTGTCCTTAACTGTAGGCAAAAGAACTTCAGACTCTTCACAATCTCCGGAAGCTGTTTGTTCAAGATCTGGCTACTAGAGTGAAAAAGGTAATGTGGCACTGTAGCGAAACTTGGTGTTTCTGAGAATGCTACATAAATTTTGGTGTGGAACTAAATTGGAATTAATATTTATGCAGTGTAATTTTTCTGGCTTGATCTTAATATGCAAGTTCAGATTTGTACTCAGCCTCCTCTCTCCCTCCCCATGCCTTTGTTACTGCAGAGTGCTGAGATTGACTCAGATGATACAGGAGGCAGTGCTGCACAAAAACAGAAGATCTCCTTCCTTGAGAATAATCTTGAACAGCTTACAAAGGTTCACAAGCAGGTACAATGAAGCTTAATTTCAAGTTTTAATTAAAAACAAACTACTTAAGGAGATTTATTATAAAGTGACCAAATGCATATTGGTCGTAAAGTAACATTTTTAATTAAGTACTTCTATATCTTGAGTATATCTCTTGATAAAAAATAACAGGCTGAAGTTTTCTTGTAAAGTAAATTAGTAGCTAAAAGTACATGTGGATACGTAACAAAATAGCTGCTTTTAAACTGAAGAAGATCCAAATTAGCATTTAGAGCTAGTATCAGTCTTGGGGATGTCTGACTGAAGAATGTAGACATTTATTGCCTATATTGGCTAGCATATTCTTCCTCAATAACTGATTTTCAAATGCCAAACTTACTGGTGAACTATTAGATTTACTAAAAGCTTAGGCAAAAATAATACAGTAGCCCTACTGCTTTGCCTCCTTAAGTGTGGAAGGGTGTTTTGTTGAAGAGAGATACCAAGAAAATAATTCTGGTTTTGTAGCTGGTACGTGACAATGCAGATCTTCGCTGTGAACTTCCTAAACTGGAGAAGCGACTTAGAGCTACAGCTGAAAGAGTTAAAGCTTTGGAGTCTGCACTCAAGGAAGCCAAAGAGAATGCTTCTCGTGATCGTAAACGGTATCAGCAAGAAGTAGATCGTATAAAGGAAGCTGTAAGATCCAAGAATATGGCCAGAAGAGGACATTCTGCGCAAATTGGTTAGTAAAGAGTCCCATGCCCCTAAAGTTTCATCTGTGTCTTTTTTTTTTTATCTTTGTGCATGTGTGCATCTTTCAGTGTTAGTTGGAACTGCATGCATGAACATGATCTATTTTCTGTCTTCGAATCAAAGAAAGCTAGGGTTGGAAAGGACCTTAAGATGATCTAGTTCCAACCCCCCTGCCATGGGCAGGAACACCTCTGTGGGTCTGCAAAGAGCTGTTGCAGAATAAAGCTGTAATGCTTTTCTTCTTGGTCACTTCAAGTGGTGGTTCAAAGACAAATGTTTTCCTGTCTCATCTTTTTTGCAAGTGATCTCTAAGAAGACAAACAGAACTCTCTAGTGAGCTTCCCACAGATATAAAGCCTTTTGTCCTTTAATATCTAGATGAACTAGTTATGTCTTACTGGAGATCAGCTTCCTATAAGGCAGAATTTGAGAAGTGTTTCTTTGATGAAGTTGCTACCTGTAGGTACTTTATATCCCCTCTTACCTGCTGAAACTTTAAATGCTTCTGTTTAATACTACAAAACTTTGTGAAGTGATACCGTTGTGCATGTCCTGTTAAAGGCTAGTGCAAAATGGATTGAAAATGTAGTTTGTTTATCAAAGCATATGCAGCTTGTGAATTACCTGTCAAAACTACTGTTTTTTTTAATTCTGTAATAGAGCAAGTTTTATCTTTATATGGTTGCAAGAAGTTGATGAAGCAGTGTTATCTGTGGAGTAATCTGTATGCAGAACTACGTACAGAGAAGAGTAACTAGTGGCTTATTGATCAACTAGATGTGGGAAATACTGCAGGATATAATGATTCATGCATGATGCTAGAGGAATATAAGCCTCATGAAACTTTGCCTAGCAATTGAGTTCTTACTGCCAAGAAACAGGACTCTCACAGGGAAATATATTAGGTGGGGTAGATAGTACATGTGAAGATTGTGGTTATCTAAAGCTTTTCTAGCTTTAATTGTGGTAGGAACAATAAAACAAAAACCTTGTCCATTCTGCAGGGCTTGTTATAGTTGACACTAATCTGTTATGTTCCCAGAATGCCATCTCCTAAACTTGTTTTATTGAAAATGCATTCAACTTTTATTATTGCATTTGGGATACTGTAAAATAAAACATTAGTGAATTCGAATAATCAAAGGTAAAATTGTGATGTATGTATTTGTAAGTCATATTTCTTTTCATGCAGCTAAGCCTATCCGTCCTGGCCAGCATCCAGCAGCTTCTCCAACTCATCCAAGTGCAATTCGTGGTGGAGGTGCATTCACTCAGAACAGCCAGCCAGTTGCACTGCGTGGGGGTGGAGGACGGCAAGACAAAGTGTAAGTTTGCCTTGTAGGATGACTTTTAAATGTGTGATTAAACCAATTTGGTTTTATTACAGTTCATTCTGTGGCATAGAATTACTTGAATGATCAGATTAACTTTTCAAACCGAATTTTATAGTTATAGGAACAGTGTGCATGTACGTGTGACTAACACTGCTGCTTTTGTTATAAAACTGGTACGTTTTGTGAAATGGTAGTTCTGGAGTTGTTCTGCGGGAGTGGAACAAAATGTGAAAACAGTCAATTTGAGGTAGTTATCAGTCACAGCCGTTAGCTACTAATTGGGAAAGGAGCAGGCCTTTTAAATTCTTCTGGCTTACTAGTATCTTTTTAATACGGTTTTCTTCAGAAAACATTCAGAAATTAAGTTAAAAAATTACCCTATTCTTAAATATTCAGTAATTTGGAAGTACTTCATAGAAAGCATCTGAATCTCTGGTTAGGGAAGAACTTTTGGTACAATAGGAACATGAAGTACTATTCTACATATGGAGACCACCATTTAATGAATTATTCTGGAAATATTAAAGAAACACAGATATGATAAATTGTTATTTCCCTGTGCAAATCAAAGTTTTCTAGGATGATGAATGCCATTCCCATTTCATCTTCCCAAAATAGCAAAGTTAAAACTTTGCAGCAGCTGGTAGGTGGTATCCAGACAGCTCTCATTGGCCTGGAAAGTAGCAATACTCATGGGAAGTGAAGCTGGGTTGTAATTGTGTTGTGTTTGTAATGTTTACTCCATTAAGGCAATCAAGATTGGATACCCAGTCAGTTTATCATGCTGTGCTTTTTTTGCTAACGGACAGCATTGCTTAAATGCTTTGAATTGTGTAAGTTCTTATTCTGAAGTAGATGTTTTATTAGCACTTAGGTAAGTGGTGTAAGAACTGGGCTCTTAAAGGCTATGTAAATAGTGAATATGGTCTACTGTAAATGTAAATAACTTGGCTTTTTGGCTTATGAGGTACAAGCACTTAACTTTGTTATTTTTCTCATTTACAGTTGCTGAAAAGTAAATGCAGTGTGAGGAGGATTGGATATCGTGTAGAGGGAGTCATTCCATGACAATAATCTTTCCCTTTGGGGACTGTAGGATTATTTTTTTGAAAGTGTATAAATTATACCTGGCCTGTACAGCTCTTCCCCCTTCTACAAATTCTGCTATCTGATTCCCAAAAAAAGCCAACCTAGAGTGCAATTTTGGCGTCTTGAAAAATGACATGTTACTTAAAGTGTAGCTCTGCTCATTACACAGTTTGTCTTTCATGTCTTAAATTTAGTATGCACTGTGCCAAGCTGAATGTACGTTAAGAAAATCTTAGTTCCAGTTTTCTAGCTTAATTTGTGTTCATCTTACTGTCTTAGGGAATGTGCAACAGTGTTTAAGTATACTTTCATTTTTATCACTTCTTCACATAACACTACATGTCCCACTGAATTAAAACGGCACTCTACATTACAGTTTTCTCTTGGACTGCTACATAGAGCATTGGAACTAAATTTGTACAGTTTAAGAATACTGAAGTGTGCTTACGACAACTGCCGTAAGGTATTGCGATGGCTACACCACAGAACTATAGAGTTCAGTATGAACTAGGCTGTTTAACTGTTATCTCATTAAATGCCCATTTATTGGGTTATTTAGAATTAAATATTGTACAGTAAGAAGAGTAAACCTAAGTTTACTATAAAGACTTTGGCAATGGATTATCGCAGCTGTCCTGTTCCTGATTCTACACACAGTACAGTCTTGTGGAGTGAAAACATTCTGCTTCATTCTGATGAGCCTGTCTGTCCATTTATCTGTATCTGTCATGGTTCCCTTTTGCTACTTCACAGTAGCGAAATAAGCACCATCTAAAATCTAACTTGATATGCCACTACATACACAGTACTGGAATTTTTGACTAAAATTTTAACTTTCAATTGAAACCATTTTTTTCAGCAACTGGCTGGTGAATTCAGATCCATTAATAAAGGATACAACTTTTAAAAACTGATGTATCTGGAAATCCCAGGCACATGTGTTTAAAAAAGATAACAAATAAAGTGCTACCCTGAATTGTTTTTGTAATCCATTTGTAAGTAGGTGTATGAAATGTCCAAAGTAGTAGTTGTTGAATATTTTTCTTCTCTTTGCAATAAAAGTCCTGTAAAGTGGCTAACAACAGGAAGCATGGTTGGTTTTTTGTTTGTTTTGAGCTCCAGTACTCCCACTGAGCTGAATTGGGGGGTTAAAATTTTATAGTATAATTTGCTTAATTTACTCATAGGGTTTAGCCACTACCATGTTTAGAACAGCTGCCTTCTGGTACAAATTAGTTACCAGGTCTTTGAGAAAGAAGGAACTTGGTGTTACTGAAAGCTTTTGGTGAGCTTTTCAGAACCAGTTGGTACCACTTGGTGTTCTGGCTTGAATTCTTTGCTGGGTATTCATCAGCTATTGTGGAAACCGTAGAGCCTGACTGTTCAGACAGCAAATCACTTTCAACTTTTATATTACAGATAGACAAAATACTTATATTATGATGGAGTGTAGTCAGATTTTAGACCTTGAACCACTTTTTTCTATGTCTACAGTAGTCTGAATTTTTAATAGTTTGATTTTTAGAGGTTGAGTGTGTCAGTCGGAAATCTCACTATTTTTGAGTTTTCAGCTTTTAAGACTGTTTTGTTCATTAAGGCTGCCAAGCACTCCAAACTTGCAGTGGTTTTAGAACACGATTAAAGACAGCATACTAAGGAGAAAGAAATAAAGGAATAGCAAACTATTTTGAATGAAATGACTCATAATGGAAACAGCACTGTACGTTATCTTCCTCAGTATGAACTACAGGTTTTTAGACCTTTGTTTGTTAATACGCAGTCATAAAAACAAAAAAACCCACTTTCTTTAACATGCATTCAGATGAAGCAGGATTTTTTTTCTCATGCCTATGAATGGGGGTTTCTTTCCTGTAGGTAATTATAATGGATTTTGGTGCTGAAAATTGCTGTGTTTAAAAAGTAACTTAAATTGTAATTAGCCTGTAGCTCAGTGTACATCACCTTTTTGTATTAAAACTGGTTTTTTATTTTAAACATCTTACAAAGTTTACCAAGAACTGCCTCTTAATGTAAAAAGGAAAAAAAAATAAGAAGAAAACCACAACTTTACAACTTTTTTTGCTTTCTGGTTTGGCTGTCATAGGTCAGCTGGACAGGACAATTACTGCTTTTTTGTAAATTAAAATCTTCAGTCTATACAGAAAATGTTCAACTGCTGTTTCAACTTGCAGTCTTTGAATGATTCTTCTTTTTTATGTTCCCCTAGATCATATTTTTTAAGAGATGGTTTAGGGTAGGAACTTGGTGAAATAATATTTATTTCTGGTGAACAACTAAATTATTTACATAATTTAAATGCTGACTCACTACTTTGTGTAACTCTAAATTTGACATGAGGACAAGTCTACCTGTGGAATATGATTTAACTTCAGTACACTTAAGATGCATTAAAACAATTGATTTGGGGAAGACGCCATATAGTTTTAACTTACCTGCATGCTGTAAATGTATTTGTGTTTAAATAAAGAGAAGAAAAATCTTTGAACTTTGTGCATTTATTCAGTCTCCACACCTCCTTGTTAAACTGTCTCCATATAATACTGTTCACTTGATAGATTTCCTGACCAGTTGCCTCTGTGTAAATGGTGATCACTTGATGTATCTAACCTGTTACTCCAGTGTTTGTTACAAGGCGAGCCTAAGTCTTAGCCTTCAAAAGACTGTTCATGGTAAAAAAAACATACAACCAAAACCCCAAACCAAACAGAAAACCAAAAAAGTCAACAGTTGATGCCTATAGAAATGATAGAACTTGATGATAGCCACAGTATATCAGAATTTGAGCCCCTTCAGTCTGGGATTACTTGAACCTCTCCCAGAGGTGTACACTTTGTGTAGTTCTTAAATATGACAACTTCATAGCCATTTTTAATGGCGTTTCTTGGTTATATTTGTTTTGTTTTTGCTTCATTTTTTAAGCATCAGCTTCTACCCTCTCTGTCTGGGATACAGTGGCACACTTGAAAGAATTCTCCCTTGGCAAAGGGTGTAGACACAGGCATTCCTTCTGTTAAAGGAGAGAGTTCCTCTTTCACTGAAATCAGCTGTTCTGTTTCCAGACCACTGATCTCTGGCTTAGTATTCAGCTGCTTTTCAAAAAATACTACCTGAAAAATAAACCCCCAAACCCTTGCCAACACACCCAGCACTCCTCTCTGAAGCTATGTCTGCACATTATTTCTTACTGGTTTGGTTTTGTTTTTAATAGTTGTACTCCGGACTAAGCTGAAGTCAGGCTGGAGACTGCTATACTTCTTTCCAGGAGCTGACTCTTAGTGTTTCATTATGAAAGCTGAAGGTGCAGAGGATCTCAGTCAGCTAAGCTATCCAGTGTGCTGGGGAGAAGGAGAGCTATCTGAAGAAGAAAAATGCGTGTAAATGAGACTACTGTAATAGAGCATATTTAGCCTATAAAAAATATAGGCTATATATTCCTATATAAAAGGAAAATAAGAGGCTAGTATCTATAAAGGTGGAAAAAAGGAGTGTTGCACAGCATGGTGTGGCATATCTGCCCCCTGAGTGCCTTGCAAGTTTACCTTTCAGCCGTGTACTTTCTGCAGGGTCTGTTGTGCTCTATGCAGTTTAGGTGCAGCGATATTGCAGATAGTAGCTATACCCATCCGCCATCTTCACCTAAAGTACGTAGAAAGCATTGATGCGCACCTCCAGCAGCAAGTAAGGAGAGCAGCATTGCCCACATTCTTTGCGTTTCTAATCCACAAACCTGAGTGTGGAAATGACTCAGAGGTGCCCCCAGGTGTGTGTTTCAGCTATTTCCACCTGTGTCTTGTGAGTAACAAGTATCTGGGAGCCCATGTCAATTGTAAGTCAATTCAAATTGTGCCCTGCAGTTGGAGACAAGTACACTTCACAGCTGATATATAGCACTGCCTTGGAGATACCTAGGAAGCCACTTGCTGTTCCAGTGGATGCATGATTTGGCTTTTGTCGGCAGCAGCATTGAAGAAGTTTGTTAAAAAGTAAATTAGCTCAGCAAAGTGGTGGTATCCTGCCAGGTTATCACCTCCATCAACATGGCCAGTTCCGACCAGCCCCTGGGTGTTGTGCTGCCAAGGCAGGTGTTTTACATGGTCAGTCAGCATCCTGTTAACAGGTATTTGCAGAGTATTTTGTGCCCATCTTTTTCAGAGACAGTGTAAATGATCCTTTAAATGCTTTTGCTGCGAGAAACCATGACATCTTAGTCTGCTGCCTAGGAAAGCTGGTTTCAACCACAGCTTACTGCATGGCCTTTCTGGTTTTAGTGTCAGCCATGTGCAGCAGCCTGCTGTTAAGGGCCTAGTTTGCACTGAGGATTTGCCAACCATATGCTGGGTTGTGCCTAAAGAAGCATGACCAGCAGGTTGAGGGAGGTGATTCTCCCCCTCTACTCTTCTTCCATGAGACCCTGCTGGGAGTACTGTGTTCAGGTGTGGGGCCCTCAACACAAAAGGGAAGTGGACCTACTTGAAGGATTCCAGAGGAGAGCCATGAAGATGATCAGGCGGCTGGAGCACCCCTCCCGTGAAGACAGGCAGAGAGAATTGAGGTTGTTTAGCCTGGAGAAGAGAAGGCCCTGGGGATGCCTTAGAGCAGCTTCCAGTGCCTAAAGGGGGCCTACAAGAAATCTGAAGAGGGACTATTTACAAGGGCATGTAGTGACATGACAACGGCTTTAAACTGGAAGAGGGTAGTTTTAGATTCAACGTAAGGAAGAAATTATTTACTGTGAGGGCGGTGAGACAGTGGCACAGGTTGCCCAAAGAAGCTGTGGATGCCCCATTCCTGGCAGTGTTCAAGGCCATATCATACTGATGGAGCCTACAAGGCCATGAAGAAGGGTGAGACACACTTGCTGTGTCACTACTTGGGGCAGGAAAACCAGCATTGTCCAGTTAGGGTTAAATAACTATTTCAGATATGCAGAGCTAGTTATTAACAACCAGAAGCCAACCTGCCCCAAGCAAACCCCTTCTGTGAGTTCTGCATTAACCCCGGACCTCATGGATGTGACAGAGAGGGCAGGAGTGCTGGGGGAGAAGGAATCCAGTGGTTGAAGCTGGCGGATCATCAAGCCCCGGCGGTCTCCTTTGGCCTACCCCTCCTTTCTGCCCTCGATCCGCAGTTCTAACCCGGCCGCGCTGTGGCAGCCGCAGAGGAAGCAGCCCGCCGCCGGGGAGAGCTGCCGTCCCTCCTCTCGGGCAGCCGCCGCTAGGGGGCACCGTGTGCTCGCGGCCGGGCTCTGGGTTAGGGTCCCGCGGGCCGCCGTCGTGCGGACCCGCGGCCTCAGCCACCCCAATGGGCGACAAGGCCGTTCGCGTTGAGCCGCGAAGGGTTCTGTGCGCGGCGCTTTGCCGCTTGTGTTCCTGTGCCCGTCTCCCCCCGCCAGAGAGCTGCTGGTCCTCGCGCTGACCGCCTCGCATGCAGGCAGCCGCCGGGCAGAGGCAGCTGCCTCCTCAGAGGGCTGAAGCTTTGCCAGCTTCCTTCAAGCTGCAGGGTGGTTTTCTTCCTTTAAAGGTGTTTATGTTTTGTACAGGCCCTTCCCGCCCCACAGACCTCTTCCCCATCTCTGATCTTGGAAAGGACGCTTCCCCAGGTAACAGAAAAGCCAAGTAAGTAAGAACACTAATGTCTCTGGGCCTGCTGTCCCTGCTCTCCTGGTGTACCTCAGTGGGCTGTTAGCCTTGTCCTCACGTTTTTACCCTGTACAGAGCCTCGTGTCCTCTGGAGCCCCAGTGTTCTTTGTTGCAGAGCTCAGTGCAGAGGTCGCAACCTGTCCTTGTACATCCACCTGCCTACTCGTAGGGAGAAACAGGAAGGATTTCCTTCAGATGCAGTGTCACTGAGGACTCCCCTGATGTGTAACTTTCATGAAGTCACTTAAAAACTGTGGAATTCATACTTACGTTAAACACACAATCGGCTCTACTGCCACCATAGAAGCATAGAATCACAGAATGGTAAGGGCTGAAAAAGACATTAAGATCATTGACCAGGTTGCTCAAAGCCCCATCCAGCCTGGCCTTGAACACCACCAGGGATGGAGCATTCACAACTTCCCTGGGCAACCCATTCCAGTGCCTCACCATCCTTACAGTAAAGAACTTCCTCCTTATATCCAATCTAAACTTCC
>WYDI02001409.1:0-18908 GCA_009867235.2 Psittacus erithacus
TTCCTTTTTCTGCGCCTCTACAGGAAAAAGAAACCCGGCAAACTTTGGGGTGTGTCACACATTCCCCCCCCCCCCCCCCCCCATCATCAGCCTTAGAGAGGAACGTGCTTAATTTAACAATGCACACTCATTAATCCTCCGCTCGCTGCCACTGACAAACTAACAAAACTTCACTTCCAAACAGCAATATTTTACCCTCTCCCGACCACAGCAAGTTTATTACCAGTTCTCACAAGTTAGGAAGCGTTCGTGCCTTTCTCTTACTTGGGAGTTATTTTCCTGAAGCAGGTTTTGGCCAAAGTAACAAGGCATGGCACCTTATAATTGCAACTACCCCTGAATTTACGTTCATCTCAACTAAAGCAAGCGAGAATTCTCGGTTAATGTATGTAAGAATCATTTAATTTTACCATCCGTGCGTTCATTTCATCAGCCAAATATCATTTGCTAAAACTCAGTATCACTGCAAGCGCCTTTGAACAGAAGAGCTGTAAACGGAGAAAGCTGGGATGGGCCATGTTATAAGCTCACTTAGCTCTTTCCTGGAGAAAGAAAACCTGGCTACAAACCACCAAAACCATTTGCAAAAATATGTGATCAGATAATCCTTGTTCTAGAAGTTTTATGTATTTTTTTAAAGCATAAATATGCCCTCAAACTGCTCAGCTCTGAACTGACATTCTGCACATTTTACATGTCTTTAAAACCGTAGACACACTCAAACACACAGCAAGACTAAACACACCCAATAGAACACATGAAATACAGTAAGCTTATAAAAATCCAGCTACAAACAGACCAAGCAAGTAGAAAAATGGCATTTAAAAGACATCAGACAATCTATCTGTGGAATGAGCACTGAATTCAATTAAAATATGAACAATGTAAAAGGCTGCAGAGAGGATTTCTCCATGCATCTTTTGGAGCATGTTTGTAGCTTGGTAAAAAAAAAAATAGTAAAGATTAAACTAGCTCGTAAGGTAAGGTTTCCTAACTCAAATTTTAAGTGTCCTGTTAGACTGAACACACAGGCATCAAAATGCTACAGAGCCAGTATATTACCATACAGTCTTGTGCAAATATACACCGAATATTAAAGTTAGATTTGTAATGCAAATTTTTACTTCAGGTCTCTTCAGGGGTTAATAACACCGAAAAAGGCATCCAGAAATTATTTTTAAGTCTTTTCAACTTCAGCCGACTTTGTTACTCTAAATTCGTTATGCACATCAAAAGATTCAGCCATTTTTCTGAAACAATAATTGCACGCTGCTCCTCTAAAACATCAGCTATCTCATCCGCCTAGAAACCCAGGTACTCTGCACACTGACCACTTTCCCCAAAAGCACCTCACACATCCAGTCTTTCTGGGGAACACTGAAACAAATGCTCAAACATCCTCAGAGGCCTCCCTCTGTAAAGACAAAGGCAGAATCCTATTGTTGAAAAGTCAACCTTATTCTCGTATTTCCAATAGTACCATTTATCTTTCAGGGTAAGCGACTGACCATCACATCACTGTCGTGACATTTGTAAAGCATCACATTCTCTATACAGCCTCTCTCCAGCATCAGCCAGCAAAGCCCCTGAGCAAAGCATATTTTTAATGCAATCTTCCATCCCCACAAAAAGAAACTTGTCTTAAACAGCTAATCCAATATCAAAATGAAATCACAGGGTTGTTTCCCAGCCCCCCCCACCCCCCTCTCCTTACCATAAATGAGCAGTTTCTTGACTCATTAATGACAGTTTCCCTTAAAAGAAGTGATCTCATATCACTGAGCCCCTCTCCACCACGCATACATCCCAAAGGTTGCGGGTATCTTAGCATCAGTAGCCGCTAGCAAGCTCTCTCATACAGAGCCCAGATGGACTATACCAGAAGCCAATTCAGCGTTAATAACTACCTACTCTGTGCAGTTTAGAAGCCTTACGTGGCATAATGTCCTAGGCAACAGCAGCCGATTGAAACCGCAAATAAAAGACAACCCAATTCTCCAAAAGCATCAAAAGGAAAAAAATAATAAATTGAAGAATGATTTTTTCCCCCAATCTCTTACTTTCATAAGATTAAACTGAATCCTTCAAGCAAACATATGAACAAGGAGAAAAATAAAAACAGATGCTGCCCAGAAAAAAGTGACAAAATATTACCTCATTATTTAACAAAGCAGCATTAAGCGTCCTGCTGATTTCAAACATCTTGCCACAGATTTTGGTTAAGAGAAACAGGAAGAATCCTTTGCAAGCCCTCTGTCTGCAAAGGGTTCTTCAATTTTCTTGCGCACAACAGAATAGTCAATATGTTATTTCCCTAGAGTTCGCACATTAAAACATCTAGTCAGTGAGCTGAATTTTCCCCTTATCACACTGTAGACTCCTGTTATATGTACTGCTCTCTTTGCAAGATTAGCCTGCCCCAAACATGGCTGTTGTTTAAACTATTCTTTAAAGTAACAGTTCACTCCATAACCACCAGGTGGGCAGTGTACACAGATTCAAGTAACCATCTTAAAAGATTTTTCTTGGAATAGCTGCTGGTTGTGCTATACAGCATAAATCCCCCCTACACTTATCAAGCAGGAGGGGGGGAAAAATAAAGATACGGATTTCTACATTGGTTTATGCCTTTTCACGCCCAGAAGCGAGCCCACACGCTAAACCCCTAAAATCACTTAACTTTTACCATTCTTTTTCTTTTTAAAGGGACCTTAAAATTTATACAGGAGCGTTTCCTTCAGCAAATATGAACTAGACGGTAAAATCCAATCAGTTCTGAGAACAAAGTGTAATTAAAAGGGAGAGCACGCCCATACAAATGGTGTGTACTGCACAAGATACACAATCAGCTTTAAGTTCAGCACAACAGCATTCTTTCATGGGAATACCAAATCCAGCATGTAAATAATTCACATGTGGGTTGAGCCTTGTAGAATATATGAACTTACACCTTCAAGCAAATACGAAGACCACTTGATAAGATACTGCTATGACATATTTTGGCTTAAATTCAGTTATAAAACCACTGTTACACACATGAGAGCACAGGACTGAAATACACAGAAAGGATCCAGTTTTCAATAGCACCCAAGTCTCCCAAGTTATCAAACTGTCCCCATCTCTCTGTGTCTGCAAGCTATTTAAGTATTTTTTTCCTTCCCTATTTAAGGTCAAATACCTCAAGGAATACTTCCATTGCTATTAAAAAAAATATATATATACACACATTCACTCAACACTGTACAGCAACACCCAGAGGCCTGAATGGGATTGGGATCTTCATGTTAGGTGCTGTACAAACACATTTGAAAAGTCATTTCATACCGAAGGATTTACAAACAACATTTGCAAGACTGAAGCCCAAAACAGAGGTGTCATAAAGAACAATACACAAAGAGCACCACAAAATGTCTTTTCCCAGCTGGGATGAACTGCTGGAGAACTGAGGCATCTCCTGCAACTACCTGCACTAAGGCAGAACCCAAAAGGTTATTTACTGACATTAAACAATATATGCATCATACGGACAGAGGCTTCTTCAGATGTATCACCTATAAGGTACCATCACCTACTTTTTTCATTTACAGCAATCCATGCTGAGTAAGTGTATGTAGAACAGTGACTTCTTTTGTTGGCCTGAAACTAATAGTAAAGTGATGCAGTAATGACTTAACCTTCTTGAATATGTATTGAGTTTCAAGTCATCCCTTTTTATATGAGGAGAAAGGTTATTTGCATCGATTTCTGTTTGCATGAAATAAGCTTATTTTCTCATTCACCATATGCCTTGAACACTAATTAAAAGTGTCACTTTCTTCTAATGTAAAAACGTAATCATTCAGTAAATAAGTACTAGCTTTTTAGTCTTTGCAATAATCTTTTTAAGGACTTTTTATTTCCAGGTAACCTCAGTGTTTTCATTACCACACACTCCTCTGACTTAAAGAGAAGTGTTTTATAAATACACTTTTTTTTCTCTAAATAAAAAAGAAAAAAATAAATCTAGAAGTGCATCTTTAAGGACCCACACTCCTCTTACCCTGAGGCAAATCCATCCAATCAATATGAAACCATTCACATGCCACCATCTGCCAAGCTGTAGAGCAATGTGGCTGGAACAGACCTCTTACAAAGCAGTAGTGGTCTCATTTCCAGTCTATTAGGGAAGCACCAGAGCTCTCATGTGCAAGGACACAAAGCTCCAACTCAGAACTTCTCACACCAGTTTCTCTGTGCACTGCTGCAGAACTCCTGTAAATTTTTGCTGCCTGAGTTTTCACGCTAATCACCAAAGCAAGAGGGAGGAGAAAATGATCAGTAACAGCCCTATTTCACTGCAGTATGAAATAAAGAACTCTGTTTAATTCTATCCTAATATGATTAGAGCAAACCATTTATGCTGCCTGCAAACTACAACCTGGCATTTTCCATCACCTCATTTTCCACTCTTCCAGAGGACTACACATTCGTGCCTAGAACTGTGTTACTCTTTTCCAAGACATTCCTATCCTGAAGTTAATATTTAATTCAGATCAAAGAGTATTTTGTTGTTTTGACAGATAGGAGGGTGCAGGTGGATGAGAAACAAAGGAGACACACGCCAGAGTACAAGATGGATTTGAGCTACAAAATGATTTAATAGAAGACAATGGGCTGGGAAAGGACATTACACAAGGCAAGCACTAGGGTTTGCCCTATGCAGTAATTCAAGAACCTCTGCAGAAACAGTCTCCAGCTCAAGATATCACATCAACATTACCTTTAACAACACTGAGCTCACAAATAGCCTTTCCATCAGCAGATGTTTTAATAACTATAAATACCCTCCACCACCTATACCCCTGGCAAATTCACTGCATGACTGACTAAAAAAGAGTGACAGAAGAAAAAGGGAACACGAAAGGGTGAGAAAAGGGAACATACAGGTCTGCAAACCCCTCATGAAAGTACACAGAGGAGAAATTAACTATTTTAAAACCAAGCATGAAATAACAATGGGACATGAAAAGCTTAACATTTAATTTGGTGATGCTGAAAGTCACAAACTTGGATGGAAAAGCCAGAACCAAATTGTTCATGGCACCTAATCCAAAGTGACTTCAAGAAAGAAAACAGAAACAAAACAATAAGCAGTCCAGTTAGTCAGACTGCCATTCTCTGTGTGTGCAGGAGATAGGATGGACTAGGGGCATAGAGGGAAAAACAATGGTTAAAGGGATTATTTATCTTACAGTAAGTTTTTTCCTACTGTTATTTGAACAGATTACAACCAAGTGTATAAACAAATAAAACCAGTTTGTTTAGCTACTGAATAGCTTAAAAACAACCAGCAAAATAGAACACCCTGCCAACTGCCCTGTGGAAATCAAACAGGAGTGGATGACTGAGACTGTGACATTGCATGACACTGAAAATGTTCTTCAGGCAACTGCTCTTTAAGGTTAGTGAATTCATGTATTTGAGGGAGAATCAGATTTTTAAGGTTTCACTACAAAATACGTAACAGTCATGATAGTCTTACACTACCCACAAAAGGGCTGAAATACCATACAATTTTTTAGGAAATGGTAGGTGGAAAAGGTGACTGACACGGCTTAGAGCTTTTATTAGTTTCTTTTATTTGATGATCCTCTTGGGAACATGGGAACCTGTCCCTGCCTCCTCTTCTGTCCCTGCTGTGGACCCCACTGACAAGCTGTACAAGCTCTGCTGCTGATGCTATGCACTATCTGGTGCACTGAGATTCCTCCTGATGCTGGGGAGATTAAATATGCCACAGATATACCTGGGAAAATTATCACCTTTTTGATCTGTGCCCAGAACGAAAAGAATTACAAAATCCAACAAGAGTAGTTAAGAGACCCAGCTCGTTAGAGATGTCTGGAATGAAAAGACACTAAGACGCAAACCAGACAAAAAAAATCCTCCCATATACTTACAACTAAATGAGGAACTTAGCTACGAAGCTTAGGCAAGTAGTCACAGTTCCCACAGAAATCACACTTCAGCTGCTTTTGCACAAATATGCTATTTAATGTTGCTTGCCCACTTTCTTTTTCATGCCTTATGAGATGTGTAATTTGGATACTGTGTAGCTCCTCTAAGTATCACACACCAATTTTCCAAAGATGTGTGTATTTGCAAATCCCACTGTGGATACTTATGTTTGAACACTGGGAGACTGGAACAAAATTCTCCAGGGCACACCAGAGCACGGAGGTAACAAAATGAATACATGTAAATAGCTCTGATGGCAAGAGAAATCTTAGTGATAGGAACCACATCTTCATTTTCAAACCTGAAAGTTGAGCGTCCACACAGATTCAGGCATGCACATATGTAAATAACCACAGTAAAGGTGTACTCTGTGAATGTCAGGGTACAGGACAACAAGGGAGATGATCCAGCATCTACAATGCAAGAAGGGTTTGGAGATGATTCAGCACCTTCCCAGCACATCTGAAGGCCAGTAATATCCTTGGGACCTTGGCTCCATGCTCCTCTCCTGGCTCCTAACTGATGCTCTGCAAAACAGCATCCACTCGGTCACACAGCACATCCTGTCTGGCCAATTTTCAGTACATTTTAAAGAACCTACAGTCAGCGCTGCGAGACTGAAAGCAAAAGGCAGCATATATCCTAGGGTAAACATGTAATACAGTAGTAAGATATACCAGCAATTCTTTTCCCCCTTTCCCAATTCTTTTACTTTTGGCTCAGGAATATACATTTCAATGCTTTCAACCCCCTAATTTTCTTCCTTTTAAATTTAGAGATAGCATAACTCCTATTCAACAGACATCCTTAATCCTACAGCTTGTTTTCCTATCACCGCAAGCAGGATTCAACCCTACCTACAGAGAGAGTTAAAACATTTCTACATCACTGTCAATTCTGTATAATACAGTTAGCAAAGTTTCAACTGAGCACAAATGAAGACGTTTTCAAAGATTTATGACTGCATTTTTAAAATGTATTTACTTGTAAATAATGAAAGGACCTAGACAGTGAAGAACCCTAGACTTACGAGAGAGATTTACATGAGTTCAGCCATTTTTAATGTGCCTATGTATGAGCACAAAAAACCCTCATAAAAAAATGTGAGCAGGGTCTTTCAACCAGCACTGCCTAATTTTAGAACAGTTGATGGATTTGCTTTAAATCAATCTGTAATGCAGCATGCTACACACCTCGCATTCAGGCCAAATAATATCAATAACAAGAACAAAGATAAAAACCTGAAAGGGGGATTAATGTGCTGATGTTTCCAAGCTTTGAGATAGTGATCAGAAAAAGATCTGGGGAAGAATGTGAGGTGGCTGGATCAGAAAAGAGGTACAGGAGGAATAAACGGAGACCTATGAGTAGCACGCAGAAAGGTTACGTCTCTTATAACATGCAATTGCACAGGAAGGATGCAGAACCAAGGATGATACAAAAGAGAATAAAGACAATAAAAAGCATCAAGAGCTATTAATTGTCCCAATTACTTCTTGTTAGAACAGCTGGCACTTACATACAGTATTTCAGTAACACCAGACAGAACATAAATAAGTATTACAATTTCATAAACAAACAAACTCAAAACTCACAATCACATCTAGGTCAAGCCTACCATGTGACCTATCCCCAAACCCATGCCTCTTAAAAAGAGAAAAGAAAGTTTAAAATGGCTTATCTAAATAAATCAAGCCTGCCTCATGCTCCAAAGTTTACACTTGTATTTGCAAGTGCAAGGACTTATGAGAAGCTTCCTGTGTACATCTGTTTCATTTTGCTCCTTAAGAAATAAGAGTTAAGTAAGCTGCCCCAATAAGATACCCCAAAACTCATGGGTAAACAGCTCCCTCATGAACATGACTCATGCAACTCTTTAGTGTATAATTTAAATTACAGGGGTGACAACCTTCTAACAGTAAGGAGAACAAAGACAACAAAATACAAAGAAGGTAAAAGGTAGAACAAACAAAGGAGATGCAATATTTAAGAAAGGGTCAGTGCTAACTCTGAACCCTCCATACTGACACACAAGTAGGAAGGGGCTAAAGAAAGGCAAGTAAAAAAGAAATCATCTGTGGCTCTTCTTGCTCTCTACAGCTCCATTGAGCTAGTGTCCTGGATCCAGATGATGCTGGTCAGAAAACCCTAACTTCTTCCTAACTAATTTTCACCGATTTCCATATCTGTTTATGGTTTTCTTTAAACACCTCTTTGCAAAGTGTCAGACACACCTTAGCTGATGATTTTTAGTTTCCTTCGAAGTATGGCAGATGAAGAACAATGGGTACATTCAGTACTTTTTGTAAGAAAAACTCATTCAAATTATGTTAGTAGCTATAAAAATTGTTTGAAAGCTAAACTTCCTAATCAGTACTGTAACCAGTGCTTAATGCTTGGGTTTCAAGGGATCTGTACAGCTGAGCAGGTAGCAGGTTAGCAACCAAGAGTGAGTTTACTTCTACTCTGAACTGCCTGTTTCATCGCCACAGGCAATGTGTTTTCTTCACTACTACAGGCTGACTTTTAATGCAACAGGCTGGTAAAAGAGGGGTGAAGCAGTAGCAGGCTGCTTCTGTTTTTTCCAGTCCATGGACAGTAACTGTACGTGACTGGATAAGCTCTATAGCATGGATGAATTTACTACAACTACAGTCACACTATGTGCCGGGGAGGCAGCCTCTCCAACCCTGCTTGTACAGGCAGTCAGGGGAAATGGTCACTTCCGAGGCACAGTTCCATCTGTCCTGCTCTAGAAGTCTCCTTTAGACCAAGATAAATAATGCTCTTAATTCCACTGGCTATGCATAAAGCAGCTCTCCAGTGACCACAAAGGAGCTTAACTCGGATATGAACTCCATCTTCGGTCAGATCAATCCCACGATGGTGACCAAGGCAGATGGTCTCCAGTTGATGCTCACCTAGACAGATGCAAGCTCACCTGAACTTCTGCACCCTGGGGGCTCTTACCACCACAATGTGACCTTTGGCTGTTCTTAAGTAGCAATTCAAGGAAGGTGAGCTTCAGACAGTCCAGGGAATGGGACCACAGACTGAGACACGATGCAAATGCAGAATGCATGGGATACAACTACATAAAGCAAATCTTGCAGGACTGTGTTGGTCTGTACACAGGAAAAGCCCAGTAACATGGAAACCACATATGCACCTTTTCAAAAGAAAAACCCCATCAAGGTTTATTTCATGAACTCAAGGCTAGATGCTCTCTCTTTGGTTACAAGAGCTTTGATTCGGGACCGTAACTCCAAACAGCAGAAGCCTCAAGGGGGAAAAAACAAAAAGGGTTCCAATCCATCCAATTTATGACTGTTGGGAAAAGCAACAATCACATCAGAACAGCTACTCTGAAACCTATCCAGCTACAGGCCATCACCCTGCCGTTTAAGAATATTTCACTCCAATACCTGAACACATTTATATTCTTCCAGGCAGTTTTTCCTGATGTTTTATAAGGATTCCCCAATGCAACAACAAACAATCTTTCTTTTAATAGTATCACTGGATGCACTGTAACCTGCACCTAGGGACACTCTGCTCTGCTCAGATAAAACTTAATTGTTCTTCTGACATCAAACAACGAAGGAACTTTAAGCTCACCTAATAAACCAAACAGGCCTCTATTTTTAACATTTTCCACAGCCCCCCAATGCCTACAAGAGCATGTAATAAGTAAAAAAGAGTTTCAAGAGAGCATGGGTAACCATCACACATCTAGTGAGCAAAGAACATACTGACCTCTTTAAATGGTGTCAAATGAAAGATTAGATATTGTGCTGCTGTGGTAGAGGTCCTGCTTCTGTGGAAAACCAGAGATCAGTGATGCTGCAGATCGTTTTACATAGAAAATTTCAACTGCTGGCAACAACTGGCAAAAATTCCTACAGCGTGTCTATATATTCTCTCTCCCCATATTACTTCCTTCAGTTTCTATTTCCTGGATGATCTTTTGCTTCCTGCCAAAAGATAAGATATTATAGGTGCACATCACAAAATGATGCCACTTGCTAGTGTAAATTTCAGCTCCTGACCTTTTAGGTTAATGGCACTATTCAAATTTAAGACACAAAGTATCAACTGATTACTCCCAGCGACCTCACTGGTAACTGGAAGATGGTCACCACTGTGAATGAGGCCGATTATTTAGGTGCTACCATTCGTTCAGGAAACCACCCTCTTCAGCTGTTTTGGAGACTATCCCAGGCTGGTGGATGATGACATGGCTTTATCTATTCCTGCCTTTGTCACTTCTCAGCTGCCATATGCTAGGGCACGAAGACTTTGATGCTTAGGAAACACCTACTAGCACAGAATGCTCCTCAGCAACCCAGATTGCTTTACACACACCAAACGTTTTCTTTTGCTCTTTCCACTGGCATCAGTCAAGATTTAGTAAGTTCAAGACTCCAGCCTTCACACACATGGCCTGTGCCCACGACACACACAGACTATGAAAGCCTTTACGATAAAGACTGCAACTCTGCACATGCTGCTGACAGATGCAAAACTTCCTCGAGTAATAACTCCCTGAATCTCATCACTCGCTGTTCCATGTGGAAAGCAGGGCCAATCTTTCCTTCTGTATTCTAAGATCCTAACAGTAATTTATTATACAATTCTGTTAAAACTAGACACTATTGCAGTTTCAGAAGCTTTTTAAGTAATGAAGGAAGGAAAAGGCCATGTCACAGACAGTCGTATCAACTATCCAAACCAAGACCAATACTAAAAGTGACTGTTGAGGAAAAAAACATCATGTAGGCGTACACAGTAATCTAGCTCTAAGTGCTTCCACCAGACACTGATGAGGCTTTCAGCGAGACAGTTTAGTGGTGGTCTTGGCAGTCCTGGGACAATGGTTGGACTTGATGATCTTAAAGGTCTTTTCCAACCTAATCGATTCTGTGATAGAAACTGTGAAGTTTTTTTCTGGTTTCTCAAATAGCTGAAAAAAGTAAAGCCCTCATAAGCCTGACTGCAGTGTTTTTAAAACTATTTCTACACGAGAGACTGCTTGTAAGGTTCAGATTAAGATGGGCAGGCCAGATGCTCTGCTGTACTCAATCTGCTCATCAGCACTTTCCTATCCTGTCCAGAATCTCATCATCACCATTCTGTTAAAGCGGGACTGTTGAGCATCACAGCTGACAGGTTAACAGACAGGAGAAAAAAGCACATCAGCTGATGACAGTCCCATGCCACAAGAGGATCCCGAATGCATCGTTGAACACCACATAAGCAACATAACCTGGCACGATTTCAAACAGGTTTTCAGTAGAATCATCCGCACAGAGCAGCATCAGATGCAGGGAGTCAAGCAAGGAGGAAGACCTGGGGCCATGTCACTGTCACAGGTGCTCCTGGGTCTTCAGTGCCCTGCTCAGTCCCACCTGCAGCTTCCATCCCTGGTCCACGTCCTCCATTTCAGCTCAGGGCTGGGGCAGAGAGGGCAAAATCCCCTGTTCTCACTTTGGAAGAAGACCACTTTACCCATAAGAAAGTGGACAGAGCAGCAGACAATAAGCTGCATACCTCCAGTATAATCTCCAGCAATACACCTCTCAAATACAAAATTGGTATTTTTGAGTCAAACATTTGTAGGGCAAGACTGATTAGACACACTGATATCATACACACATTCAAGCAGTGTGCGCTCATACTGCATGCCACATCCTAGTAGTACAGATGATTTAACTATATGGTTCCATAAAGGCTTGTTAGTTTTGGGTGTTAATAACCCTGACTCAGAACTTTGCTCAGCAATGAACTCTAATTAGCTATACCATCTGTGTACAGGGAAGAACCTACACTGTCACAGCACATGGTGCCTGGAGTTGCACTTAATACCTTTCCCCATGTACCAGCAGAGGACAAGAAGAGAGATGTCTGGCATCAGTTTCTTTCCTTTCCACTCCCAGAAGAAGATACCTGGGCTGGAAAGCAAGTTTCTAACCCTTCCAGTCACATCGCCAGCTTCTTCTCCTCCTAAGGTCTCACTGGTAAAGAGGGAAATTCAGCTGTCCTGCTAGTGTTAAGGTATCACAGGACTCTTGACTTACTGGGAAGAAGAAAGGCTTCACAAATCGCATGAAATCATGTGAAATTCTACTCGAACCTCCTGACATTATTCACAGCCAGTATAAATTACTTGATGGTCTGGAAAGTGCCCAGCATGACATGGAATTGCACTGCAAATATACTGTATTTGTTGCTTTTGATCTTCTGGCTCCTTCCCCTGTATCACACATCTGCCAAGACAAGCTACTATATGCCGCCTGGTGGACATCCTGCAGGTTCTTTCCACCTACCTACACATAGGTACAAGACTCTTATCCCTTAGATGACTACTGCATCACTAACCTACACAGCACACGTATGCAGGTCAGAGGGACTACAACACAGTAAGGATACATCCCAGCACAGAGTGAATCATGCAGTCATGTTCAAGAAATATCTCTGCAAGTTCAAATGCTCAGGTTTAGTCCTCTTTTTCTAGGCACTGATTTCTTCTAGAATCTGCTTTTCTGGTCAAATACCACACTGCCTCCTGAGAATGAAAAAAAACCAACAAAACAAGCCACCCAAACCAATCTGCTCAATATGCCACTAACTTCAGGAAATACCATTTTTTCCCCCCTCTTCCCCCAATCTCTTTTCATCTTTGATTCCATGACCGCTTTCATCTACTTGTGTCACCATGTCAAAGTACACATGCAAAGAGCAGTCCCAGTGCTGCCACAAGCTCTGCTTTACGTGAGAGCCTGAGACGAGCTCCAGTGAGCCAAGTACAAACCATACTCTGGAGCACTGAGCGAGAGCAAACTCACAAGGAGAGGGATTTGAATTACTCTTCCAAGACGTAATTAAAGTTGATGTTTTCCTTAAAGCAGTTAAAGTCAGCAGTGAGTACATTAACAGAAAGGCTAGCACTGCAAACACCCACAGAAAACAGGCATCTCGATTCAACCAAAAAAGTAAATTGCCTGGATTATGAGATGCTACCTAGGATGTCAATAAGTGCATAGAAAGTGCTTTATGTCCTCTCATCGCAGCATGGGAGAAAATCTCTCACGTATCAAAGCTGCTAGTGGGAGCCTTGTGCTGTGGAAACAATGCTTTCTCTAAGGTTTCAGTGCTCAGTTTTGCTGCTGTGCAATTCCCTTCTATCTCAGGGATGAGCTCAAATTAAGGCTTTTCTTGAATGCTTGATTTTGCAAAGCTTGCAGTAGTTTAGCATCTTTGAAACTTCCACCTTTCTGTCACCCATTCAAGACATGCCAGTGGGTTACAAAGCTATTAAGCAGGGAATACATGACCAACAGACAAGCACCATAGAATAACGACTGTTATTAGAAAACCAGGAACACCATCAAACAAAAGCTATTCAAAAAACACTGCTACTTGAACGAGGAGCAACAATTAAGAACTGTTGGCAAGTGACAGACTTGGAAACAGGAGTCTGAGTATCAGATTGGCTTTGTGTGGTATCAGCTTCGTATCAAAATTTCAGTAAATGAAACTTGCTAATCTCAGCTCTAGAAACAGTAATAGCCTCTCTAGCAAAGCTATGGGCGCTTAGTACAGCTCTACAGCACAACTGGAACAACTGGAGCAGCCAAACCCTATTCGCACATCCACCCCCCTAAGCCATGTAGGAGGCACACTCCTGCAAACCCACAGGAAACCACACAAGGCCAACCACCAGGTAACTCGCAAGACCCAGTTTTGTTCACCCCATGGGTGCCAAGCCTTCTCTTTTGACCCAGAATGTTCCTCCAACAGAATTACTTCTATTAAGCCAATAACCATTTTTGTACACCTTAAAGAATGTGGGGTTCTGCATAATCAGTGTGCAACAGCTCAGCCAAAGGTAGCTTCACAGGGGTTACTACAGCTAATGAAACAGGAAAGGCTATCAAAATGCATGAACTGGTGTGTAAAACACTAAAACAAAATTGAGATTACGCATTCACAAAGGAAAGCAAACACAAAAGGATATAGAGTGAACATGCTTGCTGGGAAGGTCAGGGAACCACTATCTACATATTACCCATAATAGAGCAACAGCACGTAGGTATTTATTTTACAGCAAGCCAGCGTGCCTAAGAGACAAAAAGACTTAAAAAACATGGGCAAACTTGAACAGCAGCAAGATGCAAAGACTCTTCAGCCATACATCGCACGGAAGTATGGAGGACAATGGTTCAAATAAAGTCAGCTGTGTTGGAAATAGTGCATGAAATCCCAGAAGTGACAAAACTACTAGTCAGTGAAGAAGATGAAAGGAGCCAAGTGGAAGAAATCAATCAAGAAGAAAAAGCAAGCTTTTTTTTTCTCTATAAAGGCAGGCAAGGGGCCAGATAACATAAGACGGACACACATGCAAAAAGAGAAGGCACAGAAAAGCGCTGCTTTATCACTGGCTGTACTTCTAGCTAAATTTGGTAACATACTAAGAAGCAGGGACAGATTCACTCCAAACTAAGAGATGATGGCAAGCAGTGAGGGGTGCAAGCAATTTTTCTTGTCCTGAAAAGAAAACACCTTCTAATGCAAATGGATGAGCTGATTAACAAAGCTTGCAGAGACTGTTGTGAAAGCCGGGTGAATGGAGAGAACCCAAGGGAGACACTAAGAGCATGTAAACCAAATCAGGGAGCAGCTGACTGCATTCAGCAGGAAGAGGCTATAGGAGCACTTAGAAACACGAAAACAAGAATATGACCTAGGCTGTATGAAGCACTAGTAAACACACTGAAGTGGATGGCAATAGAAGGCATCTGTTCAATGTATTCTTAAACTGGAGAAGTATCAGCAGCTTTACAAATAATACCATTTATTATTACTACTTTTTAGAATTGGGGGGAAGCACCAGAACACTTAGTTTTAGTGAACTCATACAAAACCCACACAGAAACACTGCTTCAGCACTACAACCCAACTGTTGAAAGGTGAGAAAAATCCTTAATTTATGGAAATCCCAAACCCAATCTTCCATGCATTAACTTTCAGTCATTATGGAAAAAAAGGCTGCATATTTTCTCTATTGTGAGGATAGAGAAATGCATTACTTTAAAAAAAGTTTACTATGTCAATGAAATTGCAGATGCTCTGTGCACTTCAGGGACTTCAAACACTGCATCAATTATCTGAATAAGTAATGAAAAGACATTGTGAATAAAATGGTTCACCAAGCCTGGTTCACAAGTCAATTGCTTTTTGAATCCAGTAATATACTGTTATATTTGACATGTTATTCCTTTTTGTGAGAGGTTAAGAGTTTTCCATGCTACACTAACTGCAGTTTGGGGAGAAAATCAAACCAACAAGATAGAGAAGGCTGCAAGAAGTACAACATACATTTAGATCCTCCACTATAAGCCTCTTTCCACACCAAAAACCACACTGAAACCAGAACTCTGAACTCCAAAGGGAAAACATGAAA
This sequence comes from Psittacus erithacus, assembly GCA_009867235.2. Taxonomy (NCBI): domain Eukaryota; kingdom Metazoa; phylum Chordata; class Aves; order Psittaciformes; family Psittacidae; genus Psittacus; species Psittacus erithacus. The sequence goes on from WYDI02001409.1 coordinate 15,461, forward strand.
ATTTCACCACCAGCTCAGGCAACTGATAAGCAACTTAATGCTTTAAATGATAAACTGGACAGTAGAACACGAAATGCCTTTTTGTTGTGCTCCCATTTCCAAAGAGTTTCTCTTACTGGCACCTGGAAACAGAGCAAGCATAAGGCTGATTATCATTCCCATAACCCCCAAGGAAAACTATCATGCAAGATGTTTGAGTAAGAGCAATGCTGTTTGAAGGCAGCATTCATGAACAGAACAAAGGCTAAACAAAAGGCTAAACAAGTACATCATAATTAACTACAACCAAACTTTTAATTAAGATATGTAAGAAAAATCAAGGAGAGCTAATTAAAACCCACCAGCATCTATACTTTCTTAGAAAAATCTGAATTGGTACTGTGAAGTAAACAGGCTAATTGGAAGTGACCACAATTATTTTTGTCACTGTTACTGAGTTTAGCCATGATTTTTCAGCTTGCTCTTTAATCCTGCATCTTGTCTGCACCCCTCTGCTGTTTGAACGCAGGATCCTTCCACCCAAATTCTTCAAAAACTGAGAAAAAGTAAAGAAAATACCACAGAGATTTAACTTTCAATGACAAGCATGCTTTGTCAATAGTTTTGAGACACTCTCTTTTCTGCCCAGGACAGTACTATTCTTACAGGGCCAGGATTAGAATCATTATACATTCCCTCCATTCATTTTCAACATACCCACAGCTACCACAAATGGATCCTGATACACTGCTACATCAATAATGCCATACTCTACATGTCTTTCTTTTATCCAGGCAGCTAGACCAGTATAAAAATATGATGCTATTTCACACAGATTTTGCTGTTAGGTATGAACTTCCCTTAAGGCCAAGAAGCAGTTACAGATAATGGGAATCTAACTGGTAATATTAAAGGTTTTACTTCTTTCCTCTTATATACTACCTTTCCATGAAAACACATCCATTCTCATTACTTTTGCCATTCTTCAAGACTATTACCAGGCTGATTTGAACAGTAACAGTTAGTTAACACTGACAGAAACAAGCAAAGAAAAATGCTGACACAACCCAGAGTTATTTAAGAACTTATTTGCTCCACATCTATTTCTAGAAAATTACTAGAAGAGTTGCTGACTCCCAGCTGTAAGGACCCCAGGTATACCCAGGTTAAATAAAAATGGGTAAAAAAAGGAATCCTTAAAATGAACAGCAAAATGATTTACAATTAACAACTCCTGTCTCTCCCCCACACAGTGCTGGCATGAAACCCAATGTCCTACTGAGATACAAGTCAACTTGTTTCTGCTTAGCAAAACCTTAGCAGGAGCCATCTTTCAGGAAGTTATTTCTGCAGCAATGTGGAACCAAAACTCTACTTTTAAAATGTGCTCTCACATTTAATACACATTGACAGGCTTTAAGAAGAATTCTCTTCTGGTACGTCACTACACATTAGCCCATTGTAACCCTTTAACCACCCAGGAAGAGTTCGTTGCCTGCAGCAATGTTTTTTCCATGCCCACTTTCAACCTTAGAGGCAGCAGGGCCACCACTGGATTGCTGTCCTGCCAAAGCTTTCAGAGTATTATGGCTGCAGGGTGTCACCTTTTTTCCCCTCCACATAAACCAGGATATCCTGAATCCATGAAGCAACCTTAACTAATGCCATAGCATGCACCTATTGCTTAGAAGTCATTAAAACGTCTAAATTTGAGGCATTTCTTTGTACCGAGACAAAAATGTAAGAAGTCTTTCCTGTAGATGGCTAAGCAAAGTCATCTGTGTTTCAAAACTCCTTCAAAACTCAGATAAAAGCACACATATCTGTTCCATGTATCTCACCAACAATACTGAACTGCAATGGTGCAGGAATCTCCATTTCCTTAGACCATTCCCAGGTTTCTCTACAGCCAAAGCTAGTCAAGCACTTATTCCCTAGCCTACATTTTTCTATTCGAAAGGTGAAGTAAAAGGGTGGTTTCTGTGCAAAGGCTCTTCCTCTGGATAGCAATAAGCCTCACATTGTAATTGATTATTTTTTTAAAGTGTCATTTAAATTATTTTGGTATGATTTATCTTTCCTTACTTTTTCCTAAAACATCTCCAAATATTAACAACAAAACAAATGCAGTAATATTATACATATATATAAAATAATAATAATTATATATATAATAGTAATACTCTAACATCCTCAAACATTACTCAATTTAAAAACCTAATTTACTTTTCACCATTTAGGCTTCCTTACTACTTTATATGTCACTCAGTGTGGATAGTAAAATTAGACTATCAATTCCATTTCTGCTTATGTTGCAGGTTCTGCTTCTTACAACCACCAGAACAGGGCTCTTGTTAAAGGCTTCCAATATCATTCCAGAGCTTTTAAACGTTAAAAAAAAAAAAAGGAACTGCTTTATATTTATAAATATATATTTATACATATACAGAAAATCTCAACTGCTCTCCCTGGCCCTTTTTACAAGAGAAAGCCAAGTGTTGGCACAAAACAAAACCTCGAATGTACCTGTTAAATAGTATTATGTGACCTCCTACTAACACAAGACAACAACAGAAGCTCTAAATGGTGCTGAGGGTGCCATTGTGCACAATGACCTTCCAAAGAAGCCAGTGGGAGAGCTGCTTAAGAACAGATAAACAAATGCAACAAGTAATGCAATATGAATTATCCTGCCCTTGCTTTGGCAACGTTTGGAGATGATTTATCACCAGAGGCAGCTTTACTTCCAACTCTGCAGAGCCAGTACAAGCCTACACCTCTTATCCAAGAGGGCCATCACACTTAGAAAGGACTTTAAGAGAATATTTAGAGAAATAAATTCTTTTAACACACGTTTTCATTCACAACACTTATTTTAGTAATATATATTTTTAATATTACATAGAATGAGAAGCAAACAGACGTTTCAACTACATCAAAGCTACCTTTTTAGTATCTTGGAATATTTAATGCCATCAGGCCACTGCAGGAAAACAAATGCTATCGGCACCAAACCAGTGCTAACTTCCATAACATGCATTATGCACTTCAAACTATACTCTCGTAGGTATATAATTAAAAACATCACAACTGCACTGATCACAGCAAACTAGATACGGCCTCAAACTCTTCAACCCCCCGCCATGTACACTCGTATTGCAACAAAAACCATGAGCCCATCCACCACACAGGCCCATTTAATCTCTTCCTTCTCGTTCGTACCCATTTGATGCCATCAAGGCTTGAAACTCACGCGGTCATTAAGGGCCCTCAGGGCAAAGGCAACGCCATATCACCTCCCCCCCACCCCAAGTTCTGCCCGCACTCCAGAGCGGCGGCGGAGGCTGCCGAAGCCGCAGCACTCCGGTGGCTGTTATTTTCCTTCCAAAAACACTAGTCCAGGGAATACCATAATACGGGGGGGGGGGGGGGGGGGGGGGAGGAAGCAAAAGGCCCCCGCCCCCCCCCC
>WYDI02001411.1:0-15780 GCA_009867235.2 Psittacus erithacus
GAGCCTTGGGTGACATGGTTTAGTGTGAGGTGTCCCTGCCCATGGCAGGGGGGTTGGAACTGAATGATCTTAAGGTCTTTTCCAACCCTAACTATTCTATGATTCTATGATTGTCTTCCTTCATTAATTAATTTAAAGAAATAGACTTATTTCCAGCCTTGGGCAATACCCACAGCCTGTAATTACAGAAACATTTGGAGCAATTTTGAATGTAAATCAACTTCTAAAGAACAACTTGCATGGCATTGCGTTGTGCCATCCTTCAGCCTAGAGCAAACACCTCCTGAGGCAAAGAGAAGGGACAAACTTCCATTTAGCCAGCCCCTAGTTTCTATAGGGAAGGTACCTGGTAAGCAAAGTAGGAAGACAGAAATGGTTACTTTTCACTTTTCTTAAATACAAGGAAGCTGGGTTCAGAGCATCATGGGCACAAAAAGGACTTCAAACAGCAGAGCTGTGCCCCTCTGTGGAAGGCTCACATGAGCCAGCCCCAACCTGCACCCTCTGCTCCTGCTCACAGGGAGCTGTGTGGGCAGCATGTCCCTCCATCTTCCAACAGGAATAAACGCTTTTCAGCACTTAACGGAGCTTCAAAGACAAGCATTTACCTCAACTCCTGGCTGATCCTGGTCTTGCTCCTCCTGTACAGAAACAAAGGAGATATCAGAGCTGAAATAAGCATGACTGCTTTTCTTTCTCCCAGCCTCTGGAGAAAGTGAATTCTTTTATCAACACTACACAGAAAGCCACATTCTCACTGCAAAGAGAATTTAACATCCTTTAAACCAAAGGCAAGAAGTGCTTTTTTATGTTTCTTTTGAAACCCTGATTTGCTTGGCACACACCAAGCTGGGAGGAGAGAGATGGGCTGTGATTCAGAGATAGCGACTCAGAAGGACATGTCTGCAGAGTGCTCAGTTACATTTCAGCTGCACCCACCGAGGAGGAAGTATTGACTTAACTGGGTCCTTGGCAGTCTGGCAAGGCTCAGTCCTCCTCCAAGCCCTCATTCTGGCTGCGCTGAGAACACCATGTGCACCTAGACTGCTGCAGGGCTTTTTTTGCTGCTTTTTGAAACAAAACGGGCTCCCAGAGTTGCGGCATGAGGCACAGTGCTCTCCACAGTGTCCCAAAACCAACAAGAGTTGCTCAGCCTCCCTGCAGAAGAGAGCTACCCAGTGCCAGGAGAGCTGCAGCAGAGAGTGAGACAGGACAGCTGAGCGTGCTGCTGCTCACCTTCTCATCCTGTTGCTCCTCCGGGGCTGGGTCCTGTGACTCGTGCAGCACTACTCCTACTGGGACTGCCTCCTTGCCCCCTCCAGCACCATGACGAACGACTTTAGGTTTCTGCTGTTGCTTCTTTGCTGGCTCTTCTTTTGTCTTCCCCTTTTTCCCTTTTTTCCCCTTCTCCTCCTTGTTGGACCCTGCAGACTGTGGTTACACACAGAGGTGATCAGAGCCAGCAGCCACGCCACAGGGGAAGACAGAACTCCTCTCACTCACCCCCAGAAGCTTCATGATGAGTTCCCGGTCCTCCTCATCCTGGTCCTTATACTTCTCCTTCATCTTCTTCATTTTACTCTGCAGAACACAACAACAGCTTTAGAAACAATTACTTTTGCAGTTTTCCATCCACGGGCAAACATATAGACACTGGTCTCCTGAACCTCTTTCAGAGCTGTTCACCAGTAACCAAGAGACTGTGGTTTCCATGAGAAGATCACAGTGTGTTCAATGCTAACAGACCAGCACCATCATCCTGAATCCACCGAGAGCACCACTAAGAGTCTGAAACTATCAGGCAGCATGGACATCTAACAGAAATCAAACTTCTGTCCATACTTCACACAGCAACTGCTGAACCCCTGGATAAGTCAGGTCTCTGCCTACCTTTTGGCCCCTTTTAATGGGCTGAGGGGCTGGCACACCCTTATTGGTGTTGGGAACAGGGGCAGGCTGTGCTTCCATCTCTTTCTGCTTCTCTTCAGGTGGCTCCAAGTTGTCAGAGTTGTTTTGCTGCTTCTTTTTCTTCATTTCTCTACGAAAAACAATCATTTGACACACTGCTTCTTGTGACAAGAGAGACTGCTGCTATCCTGCCAGCATTACCACCCTGCTTCCCCACCACAGAGGAACCTGAGGCACACACACTGGAAATAACCCCTCCTCAGCAAAAACTCAAGCCCACCAGTACACAAGAAACTCTGCCTGCAAACAGCACTCCTGAAGGACAGGAGCAGCCATCATCCCACTGGCAGGACTCCCACTGGAAAAGCAGGACAGGTAACAGGCATGGAGCAGCCCAGACAGGGAGGTGCAAGATGTGCCCTGCACCCATGCCCTGAAGAGGGAATGGGGAGGGGGCATTCATCTCACCACAAACACGAAGAGGGTCTCACCTCCGCTCCTTGGCAGACAGATGTCTTCGCCCCTGGGACTTGCTGTCACTCTAAGAAGTGAAATGCAGTTAGAACACGCAGCGTCCAGCAGCAGTTCACACTGCTTTGCCAAACATCTGAGCTGGGACCTTACCAAATTGGGTTCTTCCTCTTTGGGGATGATTCTCTGCAGGGATCTGTGGGGAGATCGAAACAAAGCTCGTCGACAGACGTAGAGTGGCTCAATCACGGACACATCTACCCCAGTCCAGACATTGGCTAACTTGGTTGTACCACTTTCAGCTTTCTAGTTCTTGAAAATCCCAGCTTTGGTGCATGGGAAAGCGCAGAAACACCACCCTTCAGTTTACAGAGCAAGTCTCCAGATCTCTGCCAGCTTGTCTCATGCACACACAGGCAATACAGACAGCCTGCGCACAGTGTGTGCTAAAGGAATCCCTAACATTCAGCTTCCTATGCTCACAGCCTCGCTCAGCTGCGGTATTCCCTGCAGAGCTGTCCATTTCCACCCACTCAATCCCGTCTCCTTACACCCTCTAAGCAGTGCTACTGCCAGGCACAACAGGAAAATGAGCTCATCTCACAGCCACATGCAGAGCAGTAACTGAGTACTGGCTTGACAGAGCAGAAACAACTCCTGACTCTGTTTCTCAGGTCTGAACAGCTCTGAAAAGAAAACAGGGGCAGCCATCTCCTGAGGAGCAAAACCAGTGTATGGTGGTTAAGGGAGGTTTAGGCCAAAATAGGGAACAGCAGCAATGAAGGAGCCAAGTACTTCTGTGTGTGTGTACTTCAGGAGGGGTCCAAAGCAAACAGCCCACAAAGAACCGCACAGGAAAATGGCAGGGAATGGCACAGTGTGGTAGGATTCCACAGACAGGCATGCTGCCATGCACTCTGGCAGCCTGCTGGCACAAAACATATGACAACAACTTATCTCAGCCCTTGTCCTGGCAGCATTTTAACAGTATAGGGATCCTAAGAAGCACCCACATTGCTGATAAGCACAACTGCTTCTTCACTTACCTTTGAGACTGAAGATGTGACAGGTCGATTGCTGTATCTGGGTAATTTACCTCTTCCTCCTTCACTTCGCTCTTTGACTCTGGATGTTCCACTTCATCTTCAGACTCTCCCTCATCCTCTTCAGAGTCAGCCTCTGGTGCAGGAGGTGTGTCTATTCTTCCCTGGTCAAGGTCAGCAACACCTTCATCACGATTACTCTCAGACACAGCTTCCACATCCTCTGGTGCTTCCTGACACTCTGCCTTTTCCTCTTCATTGCTGCTGTTCCCTTCGTCTGGAGCACACAGGTGAGGATAACACAGTTCACGTGAGAAATGCCAAACTGATCCATAACAGTGCAGGGAACTAAAGCCAAACCCTGAACAGTCCCATCTGTCAGCAGTACACAGCACCACCATACAGCCACCATACCTAATAGCTCCACATCTTCTGACACCAGTTCACTAGCACTGCTGGAAACCGTTTCCAGATCCTCATCCTGCACTTTGATCTTCCTTTCTTCCCTGTGTCTCCAAACACAGCTTTCATCCACCTAACAACGGAGGTGCCTTTACATTAGTAAAGCTACAGCGATGTTCACTAGTCCATTCAGAGAACAATTGGCTCAGTCTTATTCTTCCCCTTTGAACACTTTTTGGTATTCAAAAGGCAAGAAAACTAAACCAGCACATTTAAACCCAAATCTGACAACCTAGAAAATACAGCTAGTGAGCAGAGACATGGAGCTGCACAACCAGCAGACCCCCTAAATGTACACATGCTTCAAACAGAGCTGGCATAAAAACCTAGCAGAGCTAGTAATGTTCACAGTGTCTGTTTGTTTTAAAAGAAGACAGTGCAAACTGGGGAAAAAGGGAAATCAAAGCAGAGTAATTCTCAGTGAGTAGCATTTTATGGGATTTGTCCCAGTGGGAAAGAAGTAATTGGAAATGTACTGATAAGCAAGAACCAGGAAAAAAGCCTCCTATAGCTCAAACCAAATTAAAAAAGCCAGCAGGAGCTGCATAGAGAAAGCAGTACCTTAAACAAGAAACTAAAGCCCATCATCAGATACGAAGGTGGAAGAAAATTCTTTTTCCCTGAAAAACAAAGGCAGATTCTCATGAGGAGGTTTAACAGCTATGTTACATGATGCGCTTTCAACATTCATTTTTATTAGAGGCTTTAAGCTACCAAAAAAATTCACTGATTTTTTTTTTTCTGTCTCTTAGATGCAAACAGAACAGGAGAAACTCAAAAGCAATTTAGCCAACAATCTCTGTCCAGGGCTCAGCTAGAAATGCTGCTGCTGCTGCCTGCTAGTCTAAACCTCTCAGAACAGATCGTCAGGAGAAGAGCAGGATCTGCTGGCTGCCACAGTGATGGATCAGGGGACAGCTCAGGTGGCCACCACTGCTGGACAAGCACAGCACCTACAGACAAAAGGCCTGACATCAAATTCACACTGTTCCTCTGTCTCTCACCTCGTATCATGAAGCTTCCAGTAGTGAGGTATTCTCCTGTAGGTGCAGTTTTAGAAACCTAAAAAAAATCATTACATACTTACTATAAAGAGTATTTGTCACAGCAGGCCAGCAATGTGTAATAATAGCACTGACAAAAGGTTCAAGCAAGCTGCATTTTTAACTTCTGGGAACAGCTCTGCAGGACCCTGTATCCAAGGGGTTCTTCCTGTCCTTTGCAGAGTATTTTTTAAGACATGTTTCAAGAGCAGGGACTCTTCATTAGGGATTGTAGTGATAGGACAAGGGGCAATGGGTTCACACTTAAAACAGGGGAAGTTTAGGTTAGATATAATGAAGTTGTTCTTTACTGTGACGGTGTTGAGGCACTGGCAGGTTGTGCAGAAAAGTTGTGTGAATGCTTCATCCCCGGCAGTGTTCAAGGCCAGGCTGGATGGAGTCTTAGGTGACATGGTTTAGTGTGAGGTGTCCCTGCCCATGGCAGGGGGGTTGGAACTAGATGATCTTAAGGTCCTTTCCAACCCTAAGTATTCTGTGACTCTATGAATCACACACTACTGGCACTATGATTTAGAAGCTCTGTGTGAGTAACTGGGTCATTCAGGAAATAACACTAAAGGGACTGCAAATTTCAGTTTAATGTCATTTTTACAGCCTTACACTCAAGTTGACTGGGAGCACAGCAAGACTGCAGTTAACACACAAGAATCATAGAATCACAGAATGGTTTGGGTTGGAAGACACCTTAAAGCTCATCCAGTTCCAACTCTGCCACAGACAGGGACACCTTCCACTAGACCGGGTTGCTCAAAGCCCCATCCAACCTGGCCTTGAACACTCCCAGGAATGGGACAGCCACAGCTTCTCTGGGCAACAAGTGCCTCACCACCTTCACAGTGAAGGAGTTCCTCCTAACAGCTAATCTACATCTACCCTATTTCAGTTTAAAGCCATTCCCACCCTGTCCTATTCCTACATGCCTTGTAAAAAGCCCCTCTCCAGCTTTCTTGTTCGCCCTTTAGGTACTTAAAGGTCTAAGGTACTTCAAGGTACTAAGGTCTCCCTGAAGCCTTCTCTTCTCCAAGCTAGAAGCCCAACTGAAAAAAAAAAAACAAAACCCCAAAAAACCCACCCCAAAAACACCTTCATTTTCAACAGAAGTTAGTAAGAAGCCAAGCCTCCAGCATTTCCTCTGTCATGTGAATATCTTATCTGAGGTTACCTCTCCACCCTTGTCTCTAAGTGTGGCAGAGCCAGGGAGAACCCGCAAGGAACAGTATCAGGAGTTTCAAATGCCTCCATGCGTTCCCACCCAGAGACACTTTGTCTGCAGTCACACACCAACTCCTTCAGATGTTCTGTCTGCAAAGCTCATTCACGAGTATCTTTACCTGGTTGTGGGAGACCCACCAGGCACTGGTGACAACACGGGCATCCCAGGCAGCACTGTAACACAAGGCCATCGTGCCTGCCTCTGTCAGGGTTCTTGGAGGGATCGGTTCACCTACAAAGTAACACCCAACACATCAGTGAACCCAATCCATGCAAAACAGATGAATTCCCAAACTTCCATCTGTGCCCCAATCCTCTGTGAGCTTTCCAGATGCTCTGGGCAGAGACAACACTGCCTGGTTAAACCTGAAGACAGTATGGACAGAGCAGAAGCAGTATCAGCAGCTGCTACTCTCAGCAGTGAAAAAGGCTGAAGCCAGCTGTGCTACTGCTCCTTCCTGAACTCAGCTCTACAAGGAGCAGTAACTGTGCTCCTCAAAACACAAGGCCAGCTTCCCCCAGGAATGGGGCACAGGCAGGGTCTGCACAGCTTGTCTCCACTGAGATCCATCACACTGCCTTAAAACTTCTCTGCTGAGATCAACACCCTCTGTCAGCACCTAGACTGCTTATGCCACCAGTGAAAGTCTCAGTAGGACTCCAGTCCCTGTGGCAAGCAAAAAGTATTCGCCTCACTGGCTCTGCCAGTGACCAACAGTCTCTGTGAGCACATATCCACTGCTTCCTTCCAGCATGAGCTCAACTAAGCAACTGCGAGCGGCCAATTGTGGCTGGGAAGTGACAGCAGTCAGTGACACCTGATCTTGGAAGGACTGATGGGTCTCACATCCCAAGGGAAACATCTGCTGGAGCTGAGTACCACTGCAAGGGGGAAGGCTCACCGGGATGGCTCACACAGGCAATACAGAGACTGCCAATTCACAGTGCCTCCAGGCTTCTGCAAGTCCCTGCATCAGCCCCAAACAAGGTACCTGATGGGTTCTTGATCACACAGCTCGTGGCTCCGTGGAGATCAGCATGCACATATATGTCCCCTGGAACAGAAGTGACTCAATCAGTTATACATGTGGCAACTACAAGGATCCTCTGAGCTAAGGTGAAAGTTTCCAACATCACTTGGAAACAGCTATTTTGGCTGCAAGGAGCAGGATGGGAAGAGGACAAAGAAGTTTTTTACTCCATCCTCACTGCCCCAGGGAGAATAAGCTTCTTTGCTCCTGACAGGCATCTGTCCAGCCTACTCTTACCCCAGTGTGCTGGAGGGTCCAGCCTCCCACAGCAGACCTCAGCCCTCCATGGACACACACACAGTCTCCAGGATTCACCATCATCAAAGTCCCCTTTTACCTAAGACCCAATTTAAGAACAAAGCAGACAGACCTGCCCCTGTCATTCCTGTACTTTTACAAAACTGGAAAGTAAGACAGACATCAACATGCTGCACTTAATCTGATTCACCTGGTTTAAGATATCGCTTTACAATCAGCTCATTCTGCTGTTGATCTCTTCCAGCAATGATGAGGTAATTCTCAGAACTAATGAACCACAGGAACTTCTCAAACCTGCCAAATTACATCAATCCATTATATGAAAAACACTGGGAACTAATAGAACATTACAAAGGTATTTTTTATACCAAACTCTGAGAAACTCCATCATAGCATCTACAACTTATAAAAGACTACTGCTTCCAAACTACAAATGGTTTCCCATCCATCCATATGGCTGGGGCATAAAAACAAGGCATGGTACATATACAACATCACTGCCAATGATATTTTGAGATGAAACAAGTACAAACACCACAAGGTCCTCCTGTTTATTTTTATTTTAATAGTTCAGTTATTAGACTATAAAAAGCTTTGGGATTTAGGGTTTGGGGGTTTTGGTTTTTGGTTTGGGTTTTTTGTTCTGCTTTGTTTTGGGGTCTTTTTTAATCTATTTTTAGTATTTCAGATATTGAGCTGTCAGAAAGCAACAGCTGAGTTTCCTACTTCCACTAAGCCCATGCTCCTAGCTGTTAAAAGCAGAACACACAGCTAAACTACAAGTCCACTGAAAGGAAGTTTCCCAGGCAAAGGTACTAACAGGCTCAGGCCAGCACTTCAAGAAGCAGCTGTAAGTCGACTTATGCAAAGCACAATGCTTAAAAATCACAATTAGCTGCACTGCTAAGCAAGCAAAAACTCAGCCTGCCACTGCCATTCTCAATTAGCGAACATTCACACCACATTAGATAACAACAATGAAACTGTACTTGCCAATAGACCTTCCTCGCTTTCTGAATGGTGGTAACTGTCTGAACTTCCCTCAGTGTCTGCTTCGTCTTCTTCTCAGCCGATTTAAATGCCTGTTTAGACAGAAGGCACGATCACGATTTGCCAGCACAGGAATCCCAAAATTGCTAACTGAACAGCAGAAAATGCCTCTGAATATTTTCGGAGTGCAGGCTCCACAAACTGCTCGTCATTCCCTTCATGCACATTTAAGATAGCTGCCCTAAAATCTTCATTAATCTTTGCCCTGGACAGTTGCACCCTGAGATTATCAGCTCTTTGGCAGTAAGGATTTCTACTGATTTTCCACTTCTGCCTTCATAAGTACTGGCCTGTCATTATCTTCACCAAGCACCTGTCTTCAGTGCAATGCTACTGAGGGAAACCAGATGATAAGGCAGGGATCTGCAATCCTCTGTTCCATCAGCCTAAAAGCTCCAAAATGAAACAATGCTGGTTGGTCTCATTAGGGCTATTTAGTCCAGGTCAGAATTTTCCACTTATCAGTGATAGGGAGGTTGCTTTTAAATATCTTATCATAGAATCAACCAGGTTGGAAAAGGCCTTTAAGATCATCAAGTACAATCCTCAACCTAGCACTGCCAAGGCCACCACTAACCCATGGCACTGAGGGCCTTGCCTACACAGTGTGTGAACACTTCCAGGGATGGTGACTCCAGCACTGCCCTGGGCAGGCTGTTCCAATGCCTGAGCACCCCTTTGGGAGGGAATTGTTCCTCATCTCCCTCTAAACCTTCTAAAAACAAAACGAAAAAATACCTTTTCTGCAGCTTCTACTGTCTTCTGAGTTTTCTTAGCTGCATGTCTCTTGTGATCATAGTACCTGAAAAACATAAGTTTGTTTGTATCTGAAATCCCAGCAGATTCACTCACCTTTAGAACGTACTTCTCACCAACCTCTACATTTGCCATTAGCATTTAGTTTTGCAAAGACTTTTTGTTTTAGCCCAAATCTTGGCTCTGTCTTCACCTGAGAAAAGCAACCAGATGAAATAAGTCCTCTCTCAGACAAAGCACTGTGTTTCTGTGGCAGAAACAGTCATTTAGTTCCATGTGTCACTGTGCAGAACTGTACCCAAAATTAATTTGATGTGATACTGACAGTGATGAGACACTGGAACATGTTGCCCAGAGAAGTTATGGCTGCCCCATCCCTGGCAGTGTTCAAGGCCAGGCTGGAGAGGACTTTGAGCAACATGGTCTAGTGGAAGGGCCCCTGCCCATAGCAGGAGGAATGATCTTCGAGGTCCCTTCAAACTCAAACCATTCTGTGATTCTGTGATAGCTAGAGACTAGCTGCAATGCGAGAGCAAGATACTGGGCTTGGACCAAGAAAACACGTCCTAGAGCTCAGGGCAAGCCACCCATTTTCATTTTTAACTTTTATTTTTAACAAGGTATACACAGAGCCCTTCCAATGATGTTATCACTAACAACTGCAAGCACAGAGAGACTTCTATTACCAAAGCACACATTTACTTAAAACCTTACTTTTTGGCATTGGCATACGCAGACAAACTGAGATCAACATCAACTAATGAGGGTTTGTTTTTCTGAGGTTTCTTCAACTGCTTGTTCTTGTTCTTTTTCTTTTTTCCCTTTGGTTCTTCTGTTTCTTCTTTCTCTAAATCAGCATCCTCCTCCTCCTCTTCCTCTTCAGATAACACGTATGGGTTCCTAGGAACACATTACATCATATAATTAAGAAAACTGGTTATTTTTTACCCTTAGCACAGTGTACTTTTCTATTCTCTCATGAAGACTGGAAATGGCCTAAGGAACCCTTAAACCGTTTCCACTGTGCAGCCCCAGGCAGGCCCCTTTACATGCAAGCCTGTTTATGTGCTGGAGTCAATCAAAGCTTGGAGGAAAAAAGAAAACAAATCAGAAGAGCCCAATTTTTCCAATCCAAAGAAGTCACATTTTCCAAGGCAATTTCTTCTACCAAAAGACACACATTCATGCTATCAACCTAGAGAAAAATTTAGACTTAAAAAGAAGACCAGTTCTGAAGATCTACTTTCATAAAGTAAAAGAAACACAAGATATTCTATGAGTGATCACCACATGGGAAGAGAACAGTTACACCATCATATTGACTCATTGACCAGCATAGGAAGGTGCTGGTTTAGAACCTTAAAAAATATCTGCTCCACTGTTTTCAGAGACATTCTGAGCACACACTAGCTGGATTTGTATTTGCTTCTTGCCAGGACATTAAATCCTGCTCATTACAGCTACACTAAGTCTGCGTAGCAAAAAATGGTGGAGTAGCATAAAATAATGTTCTTCATAAAGGAAGACACATCTCCATAGTCCTTTGTACTAAGGATGCATGATTCAACACCTAGCGGACTGAGCAGTTTGATAAGTGAAGTGATCACTCCTTGCTACTAAAACAGACGGAGAAGACTGATGACACAGTTGCCAACACAGAACTCACTCCTGAAAACAGGCTTATTCTGTACACTAACATTCCTGAAAATAATGTAACTAAATCTTTATAAATTAACTTTTCCACATTACAGCTTTTATACCAAAAGTTCTAGCTATAAGAAATCTTCACTTTTCTATCTCTAACATCCTGATACAGCATCAGATCAGGTTTTTAAAGCCACTCCAAATACTGCCTCACTGCCAGCTCTTTCATCAGGAATTCTATAAGAAACAACATCAAAACTTGAAGCTCACAATCAGCTGCCATCTTGAACCATCAGCCTTTTGCCAGACTGCCATTAGCAGTCAACAGCAGCAAAAAGGGTGGGCTCTCACAGGATCTTTTAGATCAAAGAAGAGTAAATCAGACAGAGTTAACTGCTGACTAATAGGTTGTAGCTTTGCAGCTATACTTTTTTAGGACCCTTCTCCAGTGTTTTAGAATATAGTCAGACATACTGTTACAAAAAAACCAAAAAAAAAAAAAAACAAAAAAAAGCTATTAAAGTAACCAACTTACTACCATTTTTGAGAGCAAAAAGGCAGCATTCCTCTCTGCTCAGAGAACTATGCTCTCTTCATGCTGCTGTAAAAAAACTCAAATGATGTAAATATCAACGCACAAGCTAAATGAACACTGGCCTCCTATGCAGCTCACACTACTGGCATTTGGTACAGGTGACCTGCAAAGTACTTACCTCAGCAGCATTGTGATATGATTTGTCTGAAGCTTTAATTCTTTGATTGCACTTGCAACAGGGTCTCCCTGGGCTTGAGCTTCTTTAACAATTGCTCCGATCTCTGTCCAGTCTATCTGGTTGGCTAATGCACTGCGGACCACCTGGATGGCTTGGTCAACGATCTCCAAGTTCATTTCTATAAGTTCTCCTTTCATCTTATCAGCTTCCTTAAGGGAAAAGTTTATACACAAAGCTAAAAACACACTCAGCAGTGGTTTAAACAAAATAGAAATAGTAATTAATATAGAGATGAAAGCCAAGAATGGCACCAAAGCAATCACACAGAACAACAGCCAACTTGACTCCTGCTCGCAGAGTAGCACAAGCACATTTTGCCAAGAGAGGTACAAAGCACTCATTAGGAAGCAGAGCACTGCTGAGCAGGCCTAGGTTCTCTGAGGGGCTACAGGGTGCTCTCCAACAAAGAAAGGCTTTACTTTGGGGTCTAAGGCTGACTGTAGCAATGCAGCCCAGGAGGTACAACTCTTCAAGAAAGACTACAGATCTTAGTTTGAAAAAATCTGTCTTACCTGAGCTTGCTGAAGAGCTTCTAGTCTGTGCTCATGATCTCTACGGACATTTTCAAGTTTTTTCAATGCTTGCTTTTCCTTTCAAAAAGAAGTAAGATGGAGAAATATAAATACAAATGACATTTTATTGCCTAATCACTGCAAGACACTTGATAGAACATTCTAGCACAGAAAAATACAGCAGTATAAGAGATACAGAGTCTCCAAAATATTGCTGCTAATGTTATTACTTACATTCCAAGCAGAACCAACTGCTATATTACACATATTAAAATCCACTCCTTGACCACCACTAACTCAGCGTTTCCACAGCTCAAATAAGGAATGAAACCTCCTTCACCGCAGGCTATGTGAACCAAATGAAGCTCAGAGCACCACCTCAGCTGCCCATTCCTGCATGAGAACATACCTGCTGCAATGCTTTCAGATCAATTTTCTGTCCCTCTAGCTTGGAGTAGAACTCATCTGCTGCCTGCAAGAGAAAATAAGTTTTAAGGATCTCCAAGTAGCACTAACTCATACCAGCAACAAGCAGGCAGAAGAGGTTCCGCTCAAGAGAGGTGGCTGCAAAACACTGGAAGAAGAAACAGATGCTAAAACAGGGTTCAGTAACTTCCCCCATTTTACCTTTGCATGAGATGAGTTCAGCAAGACGCTCAAGGGTGCATCTCACTGCAAGCCAGGGGCTATGTACAAGTGGCCAAATTATGGCACATATTCTTTGCTAGGAAATGATGAAAAGAAAACTGCTGTTCGACACAGTATCTCTTGAGATTAAATTATTGTAATGATAGACCTGTATGACCTGAATTCCTGCTGCTTCGATAGGTCAGTAAAAAAAAAGAGAAAAAAACAAAAAACAAAAAAACCCCACAAAAACCTAGAAAGGGTGCTTATGAACTCGTGGTGCTCCAGCTGTCAGACTGTGCTTAAAACAAAAGAAGAGGAAGATTTTAGGCAGCTTAGACCATCAGTGCTGTGAAGGAGATGACAGAAATTCAGCCAAGAAGCAGGGCAGGAATTTGAAATGCAAATTCTGGAGATCAAGGTCAAGAACAACACAAAGTTAATGATTTCAGATACTAGGAAGTCAAGGACCAGGAAGGACAACACACAAGGAAATACTAAATGAGGCGCCTGAAGCTTTCAAAGTAGTAACTGCAAAATTATAAATGTGATGACTATGACAACTGTTTGCCTCCAGCAACAATTCAGCATTTGAATTCTCCATTAACAAAATGCCTGACCAGGTCTGATAGCAGCCGCCTTCTTACAGATTCAGCACACATCTCCATTCAGTGCCACATGCCGTATTTCAGCTACAGGACCTACCTGAGTTAAGACAGACAACACTGCTCAGCAGTAGCCTAAGGCCCTGGTTTAGTTTGCTTTTTCAGTATAAAACATTTATCCATAAAATTAGTCATCTCTTCCAAGGCCTGTGTTTTCATTAACAACTTCTGCATGATATCTTAATTACTCTTTTAGCATAAGTCAAAGCACTTAAGTACAGTATCAGCAAAAGCACTGTACCTTATTGAAAGAGTCAAATTCCAAGTACGGACATTTTGAATGTTGAGAAAACAAGAAAGGATGAAATTCCTCATATCTGTAAAATACACATTTGATATTATCACCTGAAAACTAATTTATGTTATGTAGACTAGTAGAAAAAGAAATAAATACTCCAAATATTTACGTGTAGATATCTTCTGCTGGTTTATCTGGTTCCAGACTTGGCTTTTTCTCCCTTTTCTGGATAATGTAACCCTAAAAAGACATAAATATGTCATCAGCATTTGTTCTTGAAAAGGATCTGCCTTATCTTGGCAAGGCAGCAAGTTTTAGGTGCTAACCTACTGATCAGCACGAGACAGTAAAGCATTCTAGCAAGGAGACCTTGTGGCAGAAGCAGTGTCACTGACTGAGTAAAGCCCTGACCGCTTGTTTGTCTTGACTTCAACTTCTTCCAGAAGAAAAAGTGAATTTTTCCTACAAACCTCGGGACTATCCTACAAATTATTACACAAATACCGAGTTTATGTGCATAACAGTGTTACCTGCTATTAAAGCACAAGTACAATTCTTACAGGACCTACATAATCCACTTTCAGTGTAAGGAAGTAATTTTTATTCCCCATCACTACCTGGAACCCAAGCTTTCAGAATAAAACCTGTCACTGGTAACACCAGGAACAAGCATGTGCTGAACAACATCTGCCTACCAGTTTAATTCTGCAATTCCGGCACAACCAGTAATCAAGTTGTCCATTGACACCCACCTTTCCACTGAAGTTGTCAGTTAGTGTCATATATTCTTCTGCTTTCTCTAAAGCAGTAAGCACTTTTTCAACATTTTCTAAAGAAAGAGGGGGGAGGAGAGGAATATTTTAAAACACCTGGAACAAAAAGATATTTTTATATAAACACAGCACAACAGCAAACCAGCAACAGGCCAAGGCAATTGCTCTTCCAATTCTCTGCCTGAAGCAACCTGTCCAACCTAATCAAGGAGGATTCTAGCACATCTCAAAATTGGAATAGCAGATATCCTTTACCCCTGGTGCCTCACTACAGCAACTACTGTTAAACAGGAGCCTCAGTATACGTTTTATATTTGGAGAACTTTTAGTTAAAAAAAAAAATCTATATAGGTACTCCTAAGACATAATTATTCAAGTTTCAGGAAAAGAAAAAAGACCACATGAATGCTAGCACTTTACAGAAGTAAAACTGCAGAGGCAAAGCAAAAACCAGTAGCTGTAAGAAGTTCTTTCTATGTTACATAGCTGATTATAACAGTGACATAATGCAGTACGAAATAAAAAAACCCTTTGATTCATGGCAAATATAAAGCATATTTATATAAACATTATTTATATATATAAAAAATAAGACTACAGAAAAATCTATTCTAACTCTACTACCAAAATCCATAATTTCCCAATAAATGTAAAGCTACTACTTCATCAACCCCTATTGTGTTTGCTACAGATAAAGGAAGACTCTGATGCTAACTCTTCCAGACAGAATTCTTGTATATAACCAGAGTTCACTTGATGTGTATCTCATTATAAAATGATGTGGTATCTCATTATAAAACCATTTAGACTACAAGAGGAGTCTGATGTTTTATTTCCAATATATGCACAATTCAAGAGTTTTAATGTGAACAAAGTTGGTCCCCAACCTAAAAACATTAAAACATACAAGCATATGGTCAGAACTAGAGGTTTAAAGGTTATTCATCTCTTCAGAAAGAAATACTACATAGACATAAAAATTACCATATATGCGGTACAGCCTTTAGAACATTATTTCCTACATACCTTTACTTTCCATATGCTGATCTATTTTGACATAACCAGAAAATCCGGTTTCTATAAGGCAATGCTCAATAAGAGTGGCTCCGTAAGCTGTTAAAAAAAAAAAAAAAATCAGAAATCAGGAGGCAGAGTCATAGAATCACAGAATGGTTTGGGTTGGAAGGGACCTTAAAGACCATCCAGTTCCAGCCCCCCTGCCACAGGCAGGGACACCTTCCACTAGACCAGGTTGCTTCAAGCCCCATCCAACCTGGCCTTGAACACTGCCAG